>JAODAL010008258.1:0-119131 GCA_025379985.1 Phyllomedusa bahiana | reverse complement strand
GCCGGGTCCCCTCACAGCGCTGAGGACCCGCCGCGGCCCCGTGCGCCTCACCCCGGCAGCGTCGCGATACTTTCCTCATCGCGTTTCTTCCGGTCCTCGGGCGCACAGGCGTCATAGGCCGGCGCCCGAGGAGTCGAGTAGCGGGGTTTGAAGGAGGAGCGTGCTGCCGGGGAGTTAAGTTGATATTAATGTTATTTTTATGCGTTTACCGCCTCAGTACCCCAATCTGCCGTGCCCCTAAAAGCCGCCGTGCCCCTATAATGCCTCCCTTGGGGCCCCCCATATCCCTGCCTGTGACCCCCAATCCCGCCTGGGGGCCCCATACCCTCCCTTGCCCTATGATGCCTCCTTGGCCCCATATGCTCCCTGTGCCCTTTTATCCCTGCCTTGGGGCCCCCATATACTGCCTGGGCCCCCAATACCTTTTGTGGCCCCCATATACCCTGGGGCCCCCTATACCTGCTTTGGCCCCCTAAACTCCCTCAGTGCCCCCCTATAGCCGGGGCCCCAAATATCCCTCAAGACCCTAAACCCTCCCTGGGGCCCCCATATACTGCCGTGCCCCCCTATACCTGCCTGTGGCCCATTATACTCCCTCAGTGCCCTATAACCTGCCTCTGCCCCCATATACCTCCCGTGGCCCCCATATACCTGCCTGGGCCCCCCTAACTGCTTAGTGCCCCTTATACCTAATGAGGGGACTGCTATCCTAAAATTAAGGGTTGCTGGAAATGTGGGGTTTTTTAAAATATTTGTTCCAAATCCTCAGGGACGAGTATTGGCCGGGAGCAATCCATGAAGGTGTAACCGGATGGAGAAGAAAAGGGGAAAATGAAGACGTGAACAGAAAAAAATCTCCGGGATTACTAATGTAACAGCGGTTCCTTATTGCTAAGTCTAATACAAAAGTATCACCCCTATATGCCCCCGTATGGCGGTGGGTTTTGTAAAACAGAGCCTGTGTACAGCGAGTCACGTGGGGGTCGCGTTGGTCAGGGGCTGGGAGGATTTTTTGAGCCTTAAGTAGAAAAGGTTTTTGGGCTTGGTTTTTTTAGGAGTGTTTTTTAGTCACAATCACTTTCTGGTAGTTTGCTCCCTGTATCGGTGGTTATTTGGTGACTGTTTAGGGGGATTTTCATAGGAAGGGGAGAAGTTCTGAAAAAGTAAATGTGGCCTGGGTGATTTTTACTGTACAGTGACTCTGAGGGAAAGGACGGGATCTTGTGGGATGTGCAGAAAATTAGTGACAGGAACAAAGGTTTTTCTCTGTAAAAAAACATCCACAGTTCACAATGAGGCGGGAAAAACACAAAGGGCCTGAGCCCCGGATGTTTTAGGACCCTAGCAATGCCCCTGGGTCAAGTACCTTATGGGGCAGTTGTTGGCAAAGTGTGGGTCACCACGAGAAACTACAAAACCCCCCTCAGACCCTGTTATGAAATATAAAAGCAGATGGGAGTTTATTTCTCAACAGTGGAGAGCCACATCTGCTATGGGACTAAGTATTAAAGAAAAAAAAAAAAAAAAAAAAAAAGTTTAAAAAAAAATAAATCTTAAAAGTTTAAATCACCCCCCTTTTGACGTTTTACAAATAAAAAAAATAAAGTTACACAGAATCTGTATCCAATCTGAAAAAAAGTCCAATCTATTAAAATATAACAAATATCCTGTATGCGGTACATCATAGAACAAAAAATATTTCAAACGCTAAAATTGTGTTTTTTTGGTCATTTCATACCCCCAAAAAATTGGAATAAAAAAAAAAAAAAGTCGCTTTATCCCAAAGGGTACCAAAAAAACAACACTTCACCCAAACTTTTTGCTTCAAATTTTTTTTCCATATTTTTCTCCTCTAAAACCTAGGTGTGTCTTATGGTCCGGTGCGTCTTATTTCTACCAGTAATTCATCGAAAAAACAAAAAATATGAAGGAACATATATGATGTTCAGAAGTTAAGAAAAAGTAGTTAAACAAGACCAGAATAGATTTTATATTTTTCAAATTAGACTCTTTCTGCCCTGAAGACAACTTTGCACATTCCTGGCATTCACTCAATCAGATTCATGATGTAGTCATCTGGAATGTCTATCAACAGGCAAACCTCGTCAAAGAGTTAATTTGTAAAACATTTATCCTTCAAGTATGTAGTATAAACGAACAAAAAATATTAAAAATATATAATATAAATATATATATAGTAACACACACACCCCCCACATATATATAAATATACAAACACCACACACACATATAAATATATACACCAAAACACACACACATATATATATACCAAAACCCCCCAACAATATACACAAACACACATATATATATATATACACAACACTACATATATATAATATATCACACAACAATATATAAATATATAACACACATACATATATATATAATATAAAAACACACAAATATATATATAAACACACACATAATTTTATATAATACACACACAATAAATTTTAAATAAAATACACACACAATAATATAAAATATATTTTCAACACACAAAAATATATAAATAAACACACACACACACACATAAATATATATATATACACACACACAAAAAAAAATATAAATAAAAACACACACACATACATATAAAAATTATATATATACACACACACAAACATTATATAATAATAATACCACACACACATACATATATATATATATATACAAACATCATATATAATAATATAACACACCCATACATATAAAATATTAAATATAACACACACATACAAATATAAAAAATAACACACATACATATATAATATATACCACAATACATATATATTATAAAAATCAAACACATCATAATATATTAACACACACATACATTATAATATACACACACATACAATAAAATTATATACCACAAATACATAATATAATACACACCATACAATAAATACACACACAATACATATATATAAACACACACATACAATATATATAACCACACATCATACATATTTTAACACACACACACACACATATATACACACACACACAAACATAAAAACACACACAACATAAATAAACACACACATAAAAATATATAATACACACACAATATATATATATTATATACACACACATATATATATAAAATACAACACATATATATATATAATACACACACAAATATATATATAACACACACATAAATAATATAAATAAAAATATATTATAACACACCAATAATAATAAAAACCCCATATATAATATATATAAAACACAACATTAATAATATATAAACCACACACATATATATAATATATATACACACACATAATATTATATAATATATAACCACATAAATAAAAATATATATTATAAAATATACATATATATATATATAATATACAACACACATATATATATAAAAATAAAATTAACACACACACAATATATATTATAAATATATACACACCACATATATAATATATATAACACACACACATATATATTATATAATACACACACACACAAATATATATATTATATATATAATAAAAATACACAACACACATATATATATTAAAATTTTAATTATCACACACATAAATATTACACACACACACACATACATATAAAAATATATATTACACACACACATAATATATATATATAAAATATAATATATATATATAACACAACATAATATAAAAAACCACAACACACATACATTAAATATATAAACACACACACACACACACAACCCAACAAAATATACACCACACCACACTAAAAAATTGGGGGGAAAAGTTATAGCTGATGGTTCTATTAAACTGCAGTAGCTTTACTGTAAAGTTTATATTTCATTTCAAATTAATTTAATTGAGATAACCGTCAAAGTTAATTTTTTTTTTTTATTTGGTTCAGTTATTTTGACCAACATACAATTATTTTTTTTGTACAATGATCCAATAAAAATTGGGGGTCAAGTAAAAAAACAAAACCATAAAAACCAAGAAAATATATTTATTTTTCTGACAATAACTTACAAGACTTTTCATGAAAAATAAGCTCCAAAATCGAACATTAACTGGTACAGAAGTGGAAATGAACATGGCAATAAGAACAAGTCCAGCATTTTTCAATTGCTTTCCAACTAGAAGCTTTTCTGCTGAGAATTTATTTTTGATACCTGAGCTTTTCAAAGCAATATCCCATAAAAAAGCCACAGAAGTTAAAATAACTACATTTTTTCTTCCAATTTGCATGCCATTTTATGTAGTCGACTTAACCAATAAAATAAATTCTGTTGCTTGCTGGATTAGGAAAGTGTAAATATATATTTATATCAAGTTAAGTAGAAATAGTCCCCTTCAAACAGGTTTTCCTTAACCTGTATTTAATAAAGACAAAAGTAGTGAAAAAGGAATCAAAGGTTTCAATAGTGGAAGCCTTTCCTGAGAAAAACTAGTTTTGTTTTAGGCCATATGAATTAACAGCTGCTACAAACACTCATCACAACAATCATTTGCTTCAAATGATGCACTTACAATGATGTTACATATATGTAAATTACCAAAACAACCAAAGGCAGCACTATGTAAATCCTTTGTTATACTTCACTTTCCAATTAGAGGCAGAAGGACAATTTTCTCTTGAACAAAATTTACAAATGAAAACTTTGTTTCAGTCTCATGATAAAAACAAATAAAACAGTTGTTAAATAGTCTTGAAAAAGTAAGACAACAGCCTCAAAACATAAAAAGGTCATGTTTTTACATAATTGCCCAAAATCATATATAAATTTGTTTTTCTGACCATAGGGACCTATAATAGATTAGTTAAAACATAATAAACAGAATAAATAATATTCCCTTGTTTCTTCACTTTTTTCTCCTACAGTTTAAGGCTGGATGCCAAATCATCATATTGTTTTCCATAAATCAGGATGAAACTGAGCAATTTCTAAGTGCCACTGCTGAGCAAGACTAGAGCAGGTGTGTATTTATTTACATTATTTAATCTGTAGAATTTGCATTATGAAGAGCCAAAAATCACTGTAGGATTAGCTGTCAATCATCTTTGACAGCTCCAGAAGAAGTGCATCTTCATCTTTATTTGAGTCCAAATCCAACTCTGCCTCTAGTTTATCATCAGAAATTTCCCACATCAGCTCATCAAACTCATCCTCTGTTGCCACAGTTTTTCCCGCTGATGCTGTACTTGTTCTTGGTGACTTCAAAGGAGGTTGTACTGTGGTAGAAGCACTTGGCAAGTGTGTGTTAACATGGCTACTAGAAGAGAAAAAAGAAAAAATCTATAAAAATTATGCCTATCCTTTCTTACTGTATGTTACTGCAAACATGTAATAGCCTGGCACCCAGTGCGATGACAGTAACTTCCATATCAATATAAGAAATCTAATATTTCAGAAAACTATAGTTCAAAAAAATTAAAATAAAAATCAAAAAGTTTCTATTATTCCTCCATTCTATGCATGTACATTTGTATACTTGCACACAAAAGGTAGTATTACAGCATTCAATTGAGAAAAAGCAAGTGGCAGTGCTCTCAAGTCAGTTTCCTAAACCAAAAAGGTAGCACTGCACACAAATGTCTGTTGCTGGATATGTGGCATTTAGAAACCCAAGAACACAGGTTTCAAAGTGCCAAACCAAAAGGTTTGAAGATTGTATAGGAAAATAAACACGAATAAGCATTTTTATTATGTATGACACCTGTAAAAACACCTATGAAGGTGTGTCATCTAGCATCAAAATGGGAGCAGCAAAATCTCTAGGTCCTGTAAATTATGAGGTGGGGCCTTTATGGATTAGACTTGTTTTGTCTACATATACCATAGATGATCAATCAAATTAAGATCAGGGAAATATGGGGGCAACAATTTAAACTCTTTGTAATGTTCCACTGCTTGGTGACGTTAAGCGTAGCATATAACCACTTTTGGCACAGATTGGCTGCAGCGTTTTGTCTTATCAGGTAAAAATTCTATCATTTTTTTTTTTTTTTTTTTTATAACATTTGCAGCTTTCTTCCATCTCCAACAAACACACTACCCTTTTAACCCACTCTGTTCAAAACCACTTTCCATTATGTAAAACACTGCACACCCCCAACCATGTATAACTACACTAACATCCACTTGTTCATTTGAAATTAAATAGGTTTACATACTTAAACAATACATTTTTTTGTCTGATTCAAATACCTGATTTTGAGACGCTTTGGTGGTATACTGTTCAAAGAAGCCTCCTCTGAAGATTCTATTACTGGAAGCTGTGAAATGTGGAAAAGATAGTCAAACAAAGACATACAATGGAAATAAAACAAAGCAATCATAATTTATGACTCACAAATTTCCCTAGCGTTGCCACAAAGAAAAAATATATTTGATTCTTTAACAAAATCAGCAGTGCTTGAAATTATTTGTACTGGATCTTACAAATACGTACGAAGACTAACACTCAATTACAAAGCAGAGTTTCAGATGAGTTTTCTATGCAAAATACTCTGAAAATTGAAATCCTGTTAAAAAATTGGGTTAAAGGATGGGGTTTGTAAGTGGAATATTGGATCCTTTCTTATTTTAAGACCTAAACCTCAGCCAAATTTGCTATGCAAGAACAGCACAATGTACGGCTAACAATTAAACTGTCACCAATTTACAGTACTTCACTACGGTCAGAAAGTTCTA
Source organism: Phyllomedusa bahiana (assembly GCA_025379985.1). Taxonomy (NCBI): domain Eukaryota; kingdom Metazoa; phylum Chordata; class Amphibia; order Anura; family Hylidae; genus Phyllomedusa; species Phyllomedusa bahiana. Next base: position 112,437 of record JAODAL010008258.1, on the reverse strand, counting down.
TTACTGAATATCTGACAATATTTTAGGCAAACTAGCCCTTTTAAAATAATGGTTTGGATTCCTGATATCAAATCTCTGATCAGTGTGAAAGGGGGTTTATAACATGCCCTTCACCACTGTTTTCTCTGATGGAAGATACATCAAGAGATCATGACTATATTCTAGTTCAGGCAGTCTGGACCCAACATATCTGCTGCTGGTTTATTTTTTTATAAGTCAACCACAATGATAAGCAAAGTAGTGACACACAATGATCTTTGAGCACTACTTTGGGTCTGCTGTGCTGCAATTTATTAGTGTTTGTAAAAAGCATAACAGACTGAAGGCTGCTATGTATGAATATTGGATGAACCCGCTACGATGTGATAGTAGTAGCTTATTCCTGTCTCCCCAATGAAAAAATATACACAAGTCAGCTCCGAGTCCATGGTTAGACAACAGCTAGCATAATTAATTAGTTGTACAAAAATATAAATGCTCAGTACTGAGATGGTGCTAAACAGAATAAAGGAACAGAATATTTTTTATGTAACCTTCACCATGAGAGAAAGAAAAATTAGATATTAAATTCAACACTGGTTTAACTGTTAATGAACACCATTGTACCACAGATTAATTCAAATTGCAGCACTGTTTAAAGAGAATATTGACACAATGCTGCTACTCGTAATCTAATGATACTAGTATTCGGTCTGAAATCTTTATTTTCTTCTAACTAACCTTTACTGCATATGATCATTTAGCATGGCATTTCCTTAAGTCGTTTTGCAAAATGTCAACTCTGCGAAGCTGTGATCTACTTACCATTCCTGGTGCTTTCTGGTTTTCACTACAGTTTATAGTAGAGTTCAATGGTTTAACTTCTGCGACCATAGTTCTTTCCTGTGCCTTCTGCTTTACAGCAGCTTTGACTGGTAATTTATTTTTCACCACACATGGCTCAACATTCAGTTTTGGTTTATCTGTAAGCAGTGACATATTTGTAACACTCTTCTATACCATTAAAAATTTAAAGTTAACAGTTAAAAGTTTACAGTTAAAACCAAAGTCTTAGGGGTAAATACCAGAACGTGACAATATATACAAAGTGGTTGGACAAGTGCCGTCAATATTGTTGCTAGTGAGCAAACAGCTGGGACCCCTACCAATCCTGAAAATGAGGGCGTTTGCTGTTGCATAATCACTCACTTCCAGTATATTAAAAGTAAAATTAAGTGTTGGGCATCAATCATTTATAAAGCCTATTGCATTGTATTACAATGCAATAGGGTGTATGAATATGGAGGTTTTATGTCTTCCTGCCCCAGGCATGAAGTAGTAAAACAGAAAACATGGTGGCGATGGAAGCATTCACCAGGCTTCCAGCTGCCATGTTAACTGTTTGAGGCCATGCGACCAGAGTGAAGAACGGTGCATGCGGAGTCTGAGGTTAAACAACACGGAAAGGAGGCGGCTCCATTCTGCACAGTTACCGGTGGGTATCCACTGCAAAAGTACTAAAGCAAGTACTAAAGCATAACTTTACAAATTTGGTTTCACTGTAACTGTACTTACCTGCAGAATACAGATATTCTGTAGGTCATTTATACCAAACTGAACTCCATAAAAAAAACTCCTGCACAAGTGTTGTTTTCACATTCTACCGCACACATTGAATATTTTGAAGGTTTCCTACTACAATATATACACCATTAAAAAGTACATCTTGGCCTGCAAAAAACAAGCCCCACATAACAATGAAAAAGGAAAAAAATAAAAAAAAAGTTATGGCATTTGCAATGCAGGGAGGAAAAAAATGTGACAGAAAAAAATAGGCAGCAGTGGGAAGATGTTAAATTAGCACTTCTGAAATCCTGTTGGATTAGCATTAATGTCCAAGTCAGAATTACCTCAGTGACATTAATATCTAATATGAGGACTGCTGTTCATTCACCATTATCAATTTTTTTTTTTTTTAAATCAAATACCTTTCTTTTCAAGAGTTAGTATAGCTGGCTTCAAAACTTCTGCATCTTTTCCATCTTTCACTGGTGATGATATAAATGCATTACTTTCAGTTTTGGTGTCCGCACTTTTTTTACTTTGTATTTTTTCAGAGGTCTTGAGCGAAGATCCGAATGTCACCGATGTCTGCATGGAAAAAAAACAAACTGTCTGGTAAATAAATATAACATGTTTCAGATTGTTCCTTTAGGCTCTTATATCTTTCACTCTACACAACAAATGTACTCAAAACTCTTTTTAGCTGACAGAGGCCAAAATAGAATCCACTGGGCCTCCATAAGATGGCTACGCACCCAGGTATGCCAAAGATCTCCTATAGAAAAAAGAAGCCTGCTGTACTAATTCAAACAGAGGCATGAAAAAAATAAACATATATTTAATAATGTAAGCACAAAGGAAATGATTGTGAGGTATCTGTTAGATATATAACCTTTGATTTTCATCTGACAGACACTGCAGATATAAGGATACATCTACACAGCAGAGGTTTCCCCATCAGATTTTCGGCACTTTTAGCATTTTGAAACTGCTGAAAATCCGACAGAAAAACATTCACATAGACTGATACAAAAAAAATTACCTGTAGTCTACACAGGTTGTTTTTTTTTGTGCTCATTATTAGGAACATGTTGCAAAATCTGACAAAGTCCAGCAGAAAATTTACAATTGAAGTCTATGTAAACTGCAGGACGATTTTTGGACTTTTTTTCTGCGTTTTTTGGTGTGATTTTGGGGCAGCTGTTTAAACAAGGTATATTAATTTTGCATACATTAAAACTACCCCAAAACCGTGCAAAAAAACTAGACCAAAAGCCTCAACAAAAAACAAAAAAACACCCAAAAACCCAGCTGCTTTGGACAAAAAAAACTAAGAACATACTTCGGTCCAAAGCGTTTTTTGGTCTTTGGTTTTCAACAAATTTTATTGTTCTATGTTATGTAGACCTAGTCCAACAGCCTAATCATCGACACATCAAACTAGATCAGAAGTACCTTATTTTCCTCTGCAGCTTTGTTGGTAGCCAGGCTTGGCTCTGAAGCTGACTGGTCCAGTTTTACATCTGTACTCCCTGTGTTGAAAGAATACACATGTTATTTGCTCCTCTACAACATTAATCAGGTAAATAGTTACATAACGCTTACTCGCACTCAATTATTCTACTCATATTTTTTTTAACACAAAAGTGTTAACTTTTTTTAAAAAAAAATTTTAAACAGAAAAAGGGCCTTACATTTTTGAAATTGTGTCACTTTCCCATCATGGACATTCATATATAAGTGATAAATGCAGTTTGGGTTGTCAGTTTGTTTTTAGTTATTTTTCTTTATCTTTTATATTGTGCTCCCCATGAGGTCAGAAAAAAACCTTCAGAGAAGGAAAGGTGGAGGATTTTTACATAACTTTTTTTGCCGAATTCCTTTGCAACTGGGGCTAATATAACTAACTGCATCTGATCTGATATGGGTCTGATAAAACCTAGCAGCTTATGCATTTACTATGCTCCAGTGGTCACATAACTGCAAGGGTTGAGAGGGATGAAGCCTGAAGGCTTTCTAGTAATCTGTATACACAGTGATCACAAAGTGCTGTTTATACAATGATCGAGAAGATAGGAACCATAATAAACCCACTCTGTCTTCTCCCTGGAGAGCCCAGCTGACAGCCTGCTCTCCCCTCCCAGAACTGCATAATTAGTGTGCAGATACAAACTTTGCACAGCTGCTTCAATATGGGCATGCAGAGTTAAATACCAACCGGCTGATGAATGACGTCAACATGAAGTTGGCATTAGTATGTGCCCCACCACTCAAGGTGCTGTTGTCCACCTGGCAGAATGGCTTTGTACACAATATTGCAGCATTATTTGTCTGATTCACAACATTTTTAGCAACAGGTGAGTGATATTTTTTTTCCATTGATATACATGTAAAATAGGTTGTGTTTTTTGCGGCACCATTTATGGTTACATAAACCTGCCAACACCACCTTTATGTTACACCAAGTCCATCCATAAAACACTAATATTATATCATTCATATGTGAGCCCCCAATCTGTCAAAGACCTTAGGTGCAGCAGACTACTGACCCCTGCATCTATGAAGAATAAATGGCTTCGTAATGACTCAAGCGTACTGTTACATCATGGGGTGGAAAATGGTTAACATATGTATAAAGATAATAGGAAGCAGATCTTATTTTTTGCACAATTTATTCAAATGTATTAAGCTGATATTTACATTTAAAGGGGTTGTCTCATTACAGAGACTGTCATTCAAATTAAAGATCTTCAAAAAACAAGCAAGTTTGCAATATATGTCAATAAGAAATCTCCTACTGATTTCTAGATAACTTGTTTTTAGTGGCTCCAGGGGTTGCTGAGGTCTCTATAGTCACCGACCTGCTTGTTCTTCCTCATAGGCTTTACCTCCGGCATCTCATCACAGCAGGTCAAGTTGTGCTCAAGTTTAACTCTCTCTGTTCTCCCTCTGCCTGCTGCACAGAGCAGTGATTTAGGCATACTAGCAGCCCCCATAATTTCCCCTGCTGCCTTATCTGTGTCTGTCTGTGTCTCAGCCTAATTATTCACCGCTGTTAACTATTTCCTGCCCGTGAATCATTCACTCTCTGAGTCTGCCTAAAAAGCATTCACTCTCCTGTTTACCTAACCAGCTTCACTGCTGAAGTGAATGAAAATAGTTAATAGTCAGGAAATAGTCAACAGTCAGTGAACAGTAATTAAGCAGAGACACAGACAGACACAGCAGTGAGATAACTCCATGAAAAGACATTAGGCCACCAGGTGAGGGGTTCAATGACTGGCAGCTAGTAGCAAAGGAAGATCACATCAGGAATTATTTGAATCGCTCCCACCCTGCCCAATTCCCTGTGCTGGGAACCCCTGGCCTGGGTAATCGCCTGCCCTGCGTGCTGTCATGTATAGGTAGAGAAATATGTGCTGCGTACACAGTGGAAGCTATTGAATGGTCAACAGCAAGGGAAAGAGAACTCTGTGATCTGAGATGTTCTTCCTTCCAATGCGGTTTTAGCATCGGGAGCGAGCACAGCAGCATGAAGTCACCTAGATGAAGGGAGGGGGAGAGGAATCGAGGAAGCCAGTACTCCTGCCCATGATTTCAAAACTCCAGCTCTGAAGACAGCACCAGGGAAGGATGAAATCCAGTCGTGAGACAACCCCTTTAAGTGTCCATCATTTATTTACATTCAAATAAAAACCATATAGTCAAGCTAATGTCTTTCAAATAATGTTGCTTACCTGGGAATTTGAAGAGTCTCAGAATCTTTTTAGGGTTTGATGGAGCATGTGGTTGACATACAGACTCCACACTCTCTAACTTTGCAGTTTGCTGTAGACGAAGCGCTTTCTCCTGTTTAATCTCTTCAAGTGTTTTGATCCTAACTTTTTCTATTGATTGTAAACTGCCTTTTTGCCCTTTTAAAGTCACAGAAGAGGGTTTAGCAGTGCCAGTATTACTGGAAATATTGTCATTTACAAAAGGTCTTTTAACCTTACTTTCACCTTGAACCTTACTACTAAAATTGGTCTGTTTAAGTATAGTTTCAGTTGAGATTGTATAATTTTGTTCTGTATGTCCAGATCTATTTGCTTCCAGCTCTTTATCTGCTGTGCTGTCTTGTTCTTTCATATTCTCACATTTCCGGGCTCCATCTTTCAGTTGTCTTTTTCTTTTCTCTTCCTGAATTTCACTCAGTGATTTAATGTAAATTGCTGTTTGAGGTTTGAAGGAAAGCTTGCTTTTCACACTGACCAGGTCTTCACTTCGAGAAGGTATACTTGTAGCCCCTTGCTCGAGCCGTTGATTGGCTTTTTCCTGACGGATCTCTTGAAGGGTCTTAATACGAAAGTCTCTTCCTGTATGACCTGCTGTTTCTGCAAGAAAAGAAAAAAGCACAAAAAAAACCCTATGCCATCAGTAAAATACTTGTGTTGATGTTTTCAGTGGCTCCCTATCTTACAAAAACAGGGGAGAAAACGTCAAATTATGGATAATGCATCCAGACTGGCAACCAATATGAAGTACAACTTTTAGACTGTTGGGGCCAAATGGAGATTAACACAAGATTGGAGCCTGGCACTAGAATATTCTTAACCCATTCCCTGCAGTACATTACTTCAAGCACAAAACTACAGTAAAACAAAGTGGTGGAGACAAACATCCCATAATGTATATACTTATGACAGTGATAAAAAAAAAAAACCCACCAAAATGTAATTACTCATTTTCACAGAAGATCTATTGTAGATACAAAAAAGTTATGCTATGTCCAGACGACGAGTAAAATTTACTCAGATTCCACCGCTGAAAACTGTGTTTACTACTCAAGTCTGGCAGTCTGCAGCCTGCTTTGTCAGAAAGTAGTCTAGTTTATTCACAAGCAGGTGTGCGCCCATCCATCCGCTGTTAGCCCCACCCACCCACAGATAATTCGGCCTATAACTGTCAATAGCTATAAAGACATTTGGGGCCCGGGAATAGCAAAGGGATACAGGGCCCAACACCTGCCATTAATAAAACGGACTCCATCTTAAGACAGGCTACAGTTTTTGAGTATAAAATGCTCTGAAACTACTACACCTTAAAGAAAAAAGGGCACACGGGAAAACGCAGCCCTGTCCAGCTTTGTCCCCTGAGCAAAAAACACATAAAGTGACAATTCCCCAAAGATTTTGTCACTTTAAAAGAACTACTGCATGAAATAGAAAACAAAGCAAAATATTTACCAAAAAACCAAATTTCTTACCCACCCCCAAATGTGCTTTGTTCTTTTGGCAAACCAAGTCGATCCTTCAAAAGTCTAGGCATTTTAACTGAAAAACAAAGATAAAAACAGAAAGATTTGATCAGTGCATTGGCCTAGTAATAATGACCATGAAATAACAGATGGAGACCATTGACGTGGTAAATAATCAGGCTGCGGCACTGGGGTGGGGGGGTCTTCTTTGGCCCGAAAGACGCAAAAAGGAGCCTTTTTAAAAACTATAGGGTACGATCCGCTCATCCAACACGTATCCAAACACGCAGCTATGTGTTCGAGCCTTTTTGGATCCGATTTTCGAATCCAACATGGATTCAAAATCGCTGTGTGAACATACCCTAAATGGATATGCTGACGATTTTCTGTGATGAAGTAGCAGCAAAGTGAATGAAATTTCAGTAATCTCACGTGGCTCAAAAGATCCACACAAAATCCATGCATAAATTGACCTGTGGTGGGGATTTGAACTACACAGCATATCAATTTAGGTTGTAGATCTGCTGCAGAGTTTCCCCTTTGATTTAAATTGTACTTTTTATAACCACTGCATTAACACACTATAATAAATCAAAATAATTGCTAACAAATATAGTGCCAACACCCACACTGCCTGCTATAAGCACCCACATCAAGAACTCTACCTCCTCTTTATAAGTCCCTGTTATAGCCCTCACTTATAAGTTACAGTATTAGACAGTGTTGAGTAATTAGCAGAGGGAGAACAGCTGGTGTAAAAGTGCAGGAAGAAAGCTTTCAAACTACTAGAGGCAGTACCAACCAGCACCACATATGAAGACACTAGCATACATAGCCAAAATACTGACAAATAGACTGCACCTGCACCTATCATTACATATGATCCCCAACACATATTTCACAAGTCTAAATAAACAGTGATTATGCACCTCCAAAAAAAAGACAAGATAGAATAAAGCACAACTACAGAAATTAGTCTTACCTGACAGCCCGGATGCCTGAGAAAGACTTCCAGGCTGTCTGTGATATCACAATGACTGGCCGTGTGAGCATGGCTGGGCATTGTGATTGACAGTCACCATGGAGACCAGAAAATAACAGTTCTGAGGATTACCGGGGAAAAAAGTGAAAGACAAAAACAAAGAAAAAAAAAAAAAAAACAAAAACAAAAAAAAAAAAAAAATTTAAAACATAAACACATACACTTGCCTTTTTCCGTTTACCATCGCCAGACATCCCAAAAAGATCAAAGAATAAAATTAAAAAAAAAAAAATTTTTTTAAAAAAACAAATATTTGGTACGTCTGGCTGCTTAACGACCTACCCTATAAATCTGTCACATCAATTAACCCGCATGGTGAACGCCATAAAAAAAAAATAAATTCCAAAATGGTACCAATGAAAAAGTTATTCACACTAATCATCCCAACAAAGAAACACCCAAAATAGCCCTTAATACAGCTCTGTATATGGATAAAATACAAAACACGTTATCGGCTAATCAGAAATCGCTGATTGCAATAAACACATTGCTTTACATAATAAAAACACTTTTAAAAAAAAAAAAGCACTTCAGCATAAAAAACCCCAGTATATAAATTGGTTATTGCCATAATCGTATTGACCCACAGAGTAAAACTAGTAAAACTAACTCATCCCGTATACTGCACTTTTGTGCCCCACTGTAAAAAAACAGAACAAACAAAAAAAAAACACCTACTAGGATTGCAGTATTGTTTATCACCCTGCTTCCAAAAAATGGATTAAAAAATCTGATCAAAAAGCTTTGTTCCCCCAAAAAATGATACCAATAAAAATCAACTCATCCCGCAAAAAAAAAAAAAAAAAAGTCCAAAACGGCTGCCTCCTTAAAGGGTTAAATGAGTAACTGCAAATAACATGGTTTCTAGGTATAAAATACCTTTCTTTGGTTGGAACTCAGGGCAATCCCTAGGGATGGTCGATCCTCTTTTCCAACGTCCTTTCTACAAGTCTTCTTTTGCAGAAGATAGAACCTCATCCACCTGTACACCTTTTTTGCAGAAGAAAACAAGATAATTATTATTCTAGTACCGATATCAAAAACCAAGCAATAAAACAGTTTATTACAGTGTTGTCAATGGAATAAAGAGCTTTCATAATCTTTTCCAAAGTTCGGAAATACACTAGTCACAAAAAGTTAAGGATATCTGGCTTTCAGATGAAATTTATGGATAACGTCAAAAAACTGTACGCTACAATGACTACATATTATCACTGAAAGTGAGGCCATTTATTTTCTGGCGTGCGAGTTGTAGGGCGTCTACTATTCAATGTTTGATATTTCCTAACCTCAAACATGCTAAATAAAACAAAAGCCATCAACAGAGCGGGTGAACACCATCTGAGCATGTGCATTCCACACTCTTCTTGAAGGGCAACCCTCAAGACATTGAAGTCCAGGGGGTACAGAGTTATGAGCTTCTCACGCGACTCGCTAAATCCCCCAGGTTATCATAGGGGGTTTAAGGTCTGAAGCCCTTCATATATGAGGCAAACCCTCCAATCTCCCAACAGCCTGTTTACCTAATGATGTGACCTCAATGAGCTATAACACGGTCATCCATGAAGATGAAATTAGCCCTGTGTGGTTAATGCAGAGGCACAATGACTTGGATTAATGAGGTACCATTTACAAAGTGTAAGGCAGTTCTGTATTGCCTTGACACACCTGTTCACACTAACAACACCAGCACCAAAGACTCGTCTGGTGACAACAATGGCTGATCCATAGAGCTTTCCTTGACGTCTCGAGCATCTTGGCGGCCATCATTACTGCTCAGAGTGAAACGACTCATCACCAAACAGCACTGAGGACCACTAGTCCCTCATCATGGATTTAACACCTATTGTGAATTTTGCCGTTAGGCTCCTTGTTAGAGATCAGAAAGTTGTGCAAAAAGTACTGAAACATTGAACAGGTGGACAAGTGCTTTCTAAAAATAAAAGAAGGTGTCATTTAGTGCATATAAAAAAAATTGTAAGAAATTTTAAGTTCATCCTGAAATTTTAAACAAAAGTTTTGACTTTTCTAACTTTTTGTGAGTACAGTATAACTTTTTGTGATCTCTAACTTTTTTGTGAGTACAGTCTATTTAAAAAAAATGTTTCTCTGGGCTTCCTGCAGTTTAACATGAGCTATATGATGAAAGGAAGCTCAGCAGTTCTGTGAAACAGTTTTGTATGTAGCTCAGGAGATTAGGTGTGATTTTCAGAGCTTCCAACATGAAGAAGGAAACAGTGGTACAATGAGACTAGGGAATGACAATGGACAAAGCACTGAGGCTTGTAGTTTTACAGGGCAAATGGAAATTGCTTTAAAGCAGTAAGTGTTGCTGCTCAGCTGCAAATATAGCAGGCTTCATACAGCAAAGAGAAAAAACAGATTACTACAAAAAACATCAGAGACCAATTAAAACTCAGGCAAGTTTTTTTTTTTTTAGAACTTTTGCTAGCCTGTTGGACAACCCATTACAGACAACATACATGTACAGTCATTGATACACTGAAGTCCATATTTTATAAAAAAAAATACATTGAGGTCCACAAAATAAAGCAGCAACTGAAATACCTAAAGACTGGTCTCCTTGGAATGTCCTGGGCTTTCCCAATCTCTGTGCCAAACTAAGGTTTGTTGTGGTATCTGTTGACATAATATTAAAAGTGTACATTATACAAATTACAGTATTATATACATGAATATAAATGTATTACGATAACCACACCCATGAGGCCATGATGCACAACAAAGCTGTTATGCTACCTAATTTATCTGTAATTTTCAGACTAAAAAGGCTTTAGCAATACATTAAATAGCAAAAGGGTTTCAAAAAAAGTGTGACAAAAAACACCTTTATTATGAAGATAGGTATAATTCCAAAAATACTACATGTAAATTATGTCAGACAGTGAGGGACACAAAATTTAAAGCTTCATTTTTTTTATTTCCATCCTTCACTCAAAAATTTGATTAGAAAGAAAAAACTGATGTGTCACTTTATGTGAAAATAACTTTTTCATACTTCTACCTATCCATGTGAGTTTATTTGACACATTGTACTTTTAGTGATATATTTTGACCGATGGTCTTTATTTGCGAAAAAATACCAACATTTTGTGAAAATTTTAAAAGAATGTGCCATTTTCAAAATCTTTAAGGCGCCAGTGTGTTAGACACTCTCATAAATAACCTCATGCACCCCTTTAAAAGGTATTCAAAACAGCATTTAGGAAGTTTGTTAACCCTTGAAAAGGGTTGTCTCACTAAAGTCATTGATGGCGTATCGCTAGGTTATGCCATCAATGTCTGATGGGTGCGGGTCCCACACAGCTATCTTCAAAAAATGCCCTAAAACCTCTCCGCTCTGAATGAACAGGTGGTTGGGGCTGTCCCATAACCATGAACAGGAATTCAGAGTTTAACCAAGTGGTGCCTACTGTAATCGGAACTCCCATTCAAGTTTCAGGAAAAAGGAGGGGTTTCAAAGGTTGTTTAGGAGATAGATGCGGGTCCCACCTCTGGGACCGCACCTATGAGACTATGATGGCATATCCTAGCGATATGGCATCAATGTCTTTAATGAAACAACCCTCTTAAGTCTTTAACCGTTACAAAAGATAGCTATAACGCCAAAATGATATGACGACAGTCTGGTTACCTTTGTTGGAGAATTTGACAGTTCGCAGAACTGAAATACAATTGTCGATTTGGTTATAAGAAGAAACAAACATTTCTGGAGAAGCTGTGGCATCTGGAAAAAAAACAAAAAACAGAAGTCTTTAGTATATTGGAAAAGTTACTATATTAAAAAAAAACCTCACTTGTGACCCAAGCCTAAACAGTTTAAAAATCCTTGTACCATAGTATTAGCCGTTCTCTGTAGGTACACCTCAGTGAAAAGGCTGCAAAATATTCCATGGCATAGGAATACAGTGCGATGCACTGCTGTGCCACTGGTGACCACCAAATGACAAACATTTTGAATAAGAATGTGTTGTAATATTTTTTTTTTTTCATTTTTTTAAGAAATATCACATCACATCTGCATAGACGTACATATATTGAAAATCAATCATGTCAATGAGAATTTTGGTATACAAAAAACGACAGTAATAGAAACATACTTGAACTCCCAAAGAAAAACCCTATCGACTCCCCCTTCAGAGTAGGACGTAGCAATACTCTACCTCATCAAGTAAGGAGTCAAATACACACTTGAAATAGAAATGACATTAATTATACCCTTCAGCATCAATCTAGAAAACAACCCTGGGGTATCCAACCATGGTCCTTAAACTTTTCCAAATTTATTAGCAGTATTTCTTTAGGTGTATACATCACTCTAGTGTTAGTATAGGGTTCACTTTATTTAAAAATCTCTGGCTATTGGAGCAGGTGACTTGATCTAACAAAAGGCGACTATTTTCTGTGCAACATACAACAATCTCAATATACTTATAGACACCATAGAGTCTGGCGTATCATCTTCAAGTAATCCAAATACACATATCAAAGGCTTTGCTGGGATAAAAATACCATGTACAGAACGGATGATATCTAGCACCTCATTCCAGAAACACCCAAGTGTCATACATTCCCAAAACATGTGCATGATGTGGGATTTATCACAAAAACGTCTTTGGCAGAAGTCATCTTCCTAAAGGTATGTTCACACGGAGTTTACACTCCGTGTTACAAGCGCTTTTAGGATCCGTCTTGGGGTCCGCTCTGTCGGTCTCCAAGACGGATCTAAACAATTAGCAGTGAGATTATCACTGCTGTCTATGACGAACTCGCAGCGGCGTTCTAATGAGGGATCGCCGCTGCGTGTTTCAAAACCAAAGCTCGGCTCAGTCTTGAAAAGAATTGACATGCAATTCTTCTCAAGACGAAGCCGAGATGCGCTATTGAAACACGCAGCGGCGATCCCTCATGTGAACGTCGCTCCTTGTTCGGCACAGCGAGCAGTGATAATCTCACTGCTAATTGTTTAGATCCGTCTTGGGGACCGACAGACCGGACCCAAAGACTGATTTTATGTAAATGGGGACTTATATACCCCAACATTTAGTTGGGTAAATCTATGAGCCTCATTTAATGATAACCTTGGAATGTTTTCCAGAATCGTTATCGTTTGGTCATTCAAAATAGGACCAATATCAGATTCCCATTTTGTTTTAACACCGAACATATACCTATGAAGTAGCCAAGATGAAAAACATTTGTAAGTACAGGAAATAATTCCGTTAGTGGCCAGTGCAGTGCTTACTATCATTCCCAAAGCATGTTGATACGAGAGTGAAATTGGGCCCGAAAAGCATGCCGGAATTGTAGGATTTGAAAAAACAGAGTGGAGAAAATCAAAGTCTTTTTGAATTTGAGCAAAGCTGCTCCAACAAGCGTATACCTTTATCACGTAATAAAGTTAAGCCTTGCAATTTAACCAATTGTGGGAAATTAGAGTTACTCCATGGAGGAGTAAATGGAGAGGAATTCTAAGTTTCTACGTTTCCATAGCAGTTCCCTTAAAAACAAATAATAAATATTGATGCACATTATGAAAAAGGTAATTGGTAACCATACATAGAGTGGTGGATCGTGGCCAAGCACCATTTTAATTAAATAGGCCCTACCAACTGTCGTCAAGTGGAGACTACAGCGGGGGAAAATAAATATTTGATACACTGGCAATTTTGCAAGTTTTCCCACCTAAAAAGAAGGGAGATGTCTAATTTTTATCATGGGTACACTTCAATTGGGAGATACTGAATCTAAAAAAAAAAAAAAAAAAAAAAAAAAAATATATTTTTTTTTTTTTTTAACTTGTTTTTTTAAAAATTTTTTAAACCCCCATTAACGACCCGGGGTTGTAGGAGTACGTCCCGGGGCCCGTCGGGGTTTTGTAGGGGTCGCCCCGCGACCGCCACCCAACCGGGTGTTACCTGTCGCAGCAACCCCCGACGGTAACACAGGGGGTGGCCCGCCCGTGGCATTTTTAAAACCATCAACCCGCGGAAAGATGGGGGGTTGAATGAACCCGATCGGGCCGCGCCCCGATTTTTTACGGTTATCGGCACAGCGCAGGGGGTTTGGCCGCCCGAAACGGCAGGGGGTGGTGGGGGTGTGAAGGCTCCCGCATTATATGGCCAGTTTGCCACATTTCCCGTGCAGCAGGAAGTGGGGAAACCCCCCATCTTTGTACACCTATGCTTACCTATGCAATCAATAGGTTTTTAACAATCGCCCCCCTAGTGGTCAGCCCTGGGGGACTAATTTTAAAGTAAAAAAATAAAAAAAATAAATTTTAAAGTAGAAAAAAAAAATTAAAAGTTAAAATAACCCCCCTTTCCCTTTTTTCAAACAACTTAAAATTAAAAAAAAATTACCATTTTTGGTATCGCCCGGTCCAAAAAAGTCTGTTTCTAAAAAAAATATAACATTTACCCCGTAGCTAAACCCCCGTAAAAGAAAAAAAATTCCAACCCCAAATTTTGCTTTTTTTTGGCATTTTAAGTCAATCAAAAAAGGGAATAAAAATTATAAAAAAAAAGTCGCAAGATTCCAAACTGCTAGCGTAAAAGTAACTTAGCCCCAAAAAAATCCCCCCTCATTGACGCCGTAGGTTTGTACAAAAAAGTTTTGGGCGCACAAAATGGCGCCGAGGCGCAAAATTTCAAAATAGAAATGTTTGGAATTTTTTTACTTACCAAAAATAAAACGGAAACCCACATTTTTGGAATTGTCGGATGCGTAACAACCTGTAAATACAGATAACACATTTATTTTCGAAAGATTGAACGCCGAAAAAACAAAACCCCCCAAACTGGCGAAAAAAATTTTTTTTCAATTTGTCCCCTTTGGGAATTTTTTTTTGCGGGTTTCCCCCGTATTTCTACGTTAGTTTTAGTGAATAACACCTTAGAAAGAACTTTTTCCCCGCAAAAAAAAAGCCTATGTGTCTATGAGGGGAAAAATAAAAAGTTTTCTTCAGAAGCGAGGGAAAAATTAAAGTGTACCCCTAAAAAAATCCCCGGGCCTTAAGGGGTTAAAATGTTTACAAATTTTCCAAAGGGGAAAAAAGGAGGGAAGGAGATATTGGGGAAAGTGGGAGGGAAGGAAATAGCAGTATCAAAATTGTGCATTTTAATCAAACTGCAAATTTTTAGTCAAAGACCTAAAAAAATTTTTCGAAGTTTCCAAATTTTTAACCAAATAAGTTTAATTCTTCAAAGAACTTAGAGTTGGTTTTCTTGAAAAAATCCAGAATCATCCTGTCCATGAGACCAAAAATTTTTTTTTTTAATTTTAAATTTTTTGTAAGTGTTCCTAACGATTGAAAAGACTAAAACTATTACATCTCAAACTCTTACAGGAGTAGAGGGTTACTACAGAGGCCAAAAGAGAGGGGAAAAAAAAAAAAAAAAAAGAGGGGGGAATGGGAAGGTAGGGAAATAGGGAAGGGGGAAGCCGAGGCATAACAAAAGTTGCGCCCAAAATGCCTGTGAAATAGCCTAATGGTAATTTCGAGACTATGGGGAAAGCTCTATTTAGGGGCATTGCCGGTCTTTGTGTTTTTGGGCTGTTCCCAACCTCCCTCAGGAATAATCTTCCCCTGAGACAAGTCTTCCTGAAGCCCAGACAGAGGAAGTTTACATCATCATTTGTTTTTTTCCTTTTGTAATATTTGCGCCCAACAATTGTTGTTTTCTCACCAAGGGGCCTTCCCCTTTTCCCGTACCATCCCAGCCTTGTGCAGGTTACAATTTGTCCTGGGGTTTTGGCCAGGTGAAAAAAGGTGATGCTTTTTTTTTGGGACCAGCAAATTTTTATTAATTTTAGAAAAACAAAAACCTTTTCAATAGGACTCACTAAATAAGTAAGGGTTTTAAAATGTGGGGTTAGTTGGTCAGTCCCTGTTGCATAAATTAACCAAAAAAAAAAAAACCCACCTCAAAACACTCCCCGTAATGGAACCCCCACAGGACTAAAAAAAATAAAATAAAAAATACTTTAGCATGCTCAAACCCCAAAATGCACACCTCAGAATCCGTTTTAACTTAACTTACCATCCTTTTTTTTTTCAGATTTAATTTCTTTTAGGGTTTTAACGCCATAGTTTAAGTCACCATCTGAAAAATGGAAAAAAAACAGACAAGATAAACAGTAAGATAGAGCAACACACTCCGATTCCTCGCCTATGGCGATCTGCAACCATCCCTCCTAAAAGGACTTTTTTAAAGAATTGTTTTCAAAAAGCGAATGGAAAAAATTGGGGGGAAACCCCAAGCAAATTTTTAGCTAAACATCAATGATTTTGGGGAAAAGGCCCTGGTTTAGACTTCTTTTGCCACTATGAATATACCTCATACAACTAAGGATGGAGTTTGTTAAACATTTTTAAAAATACCTTTGGTTTTTTTGGTTTGTTCAGGGATCCCTTTCTCTCGGGCCCACCTTGGGTTTTGTTTACTCGGGCAGTATCAGAAACACTCTTCTGCCTTCATTGGATTGAGCCTGCATTTCACTTTCCCAGAGCTCTCCTTGACCGACTTTGATTACCCCTTGTTTGGTTTTTTTTGTGAATTTTTTAAAGTTTGTGCAAAGGAAAAGAACTTTAAAGTACATGGTCTAAGACATCTATGACCTACTGCCCTGATTTTTCAATTTAGATAATGGAAACATTGTATGCTTCATCTTATGTTGTTGACCCAGGGGGCTGTCATAAACCCTTTTCCCCCGGTTCTTTTTCCCCTTTTTGATAGCTTGGGAATGGGGAAAAGGCTCGGCTGGGCCGCCGGGGGACCGGGGAAATTTCCCCCGGTGGGCCCCCCCGAGCCGCTGGGGGCCCTGGGGGGAGTGCCGTCGCCCCCCCGGGGGCCCCCCGCGCACCCGGGGTCCCTGAACGCCCGGGACCGGGCGCCCCGGCGCCCCAGAGACCGGCCCGGGTTTCCCGGGGGACTAAATTCCCCGATTCCCGGGGGCCGCGGGGTTTGTCAGGGAGCGCAGCGCCATTTAGCGCTGGCCCCGGGCTGACTCCCTGGGGGCCCTGAACGAAATTGGGGCCCTTCACCTGGGGCCCCCGGCCCCTACTGTAAAGTGGGCCCGGCGCGGTGCGTCCACCCACCGCGCCCCCGGGCAGTGCAGCAGGGGGCCGGGGCGGAAAGCACGGAGGGGAAGGAGCGGGAAAGGCGGGACCCAAGGTAAGTGGCTGTTTGTTTTTTGTTTTTTTTAACTATCTACAAGGGGGTCCCTGGCTACCACAAGGGGGGTCCCTGGCTACCACAAGGGGGGCCCCGACTACCACAAGGGGGGCCCTGGCTACCACAAGGGGGGCCCTGCCTACAAGGGGGGCCCCTGGGTAAAAAAGGGGGGGCCCTGACTAAAAAGGGGGCCCCTGGCTCCCTACAGGGGGGCCCTAAATTTAAAAGGGGGGGGCCCTGGCTACCAAAAGGGGAAACGCTTTGACTCCCTTCAGGGGGGGCCCCCTGACTAAAAGGGGGGCCCGGGCTACCAAAAACCCAAAGGGGCCCTGCCCTCCCTTTACACGTAGTAAAGGGGGGGGCCCCGATTTTCCTGCACACTGGGCAAAAGGGGGGCCCCCAAAACCCCTGTATCCCTCCCCTAAAGGGGGGACCCCAAACTGCCGCAAACTACCAAAAAAGGGGCCTTAACTCCCTTTTAATACTACTTCAGGGGAAGCCCTAACGCCTGTTTCCCTCCCTTTTGGGGGGCCCCAAAACCCTTGCTTGCAGCCTTTTTAAAAAGGGGGCCCCTAATACCTAAAAGCTTACCTAACTGGAGAAAAACCCCAAAACCTCCCAGACGGGGTTTTGGCCCTTATTTGCCTCCAAACCTTGGGTCTTTTTACCTACCTGGTAATAAAAATTGAGGGGGGAAGCGGGCCCTTTTTGTAGCTTTAAACTCCAAAGGTTAGCCCCCCTTTCCCCCCACCTTCCCAAAACCCTTAGGATACCAGGCCTCAAAGTTATGGCTTTTTACCCGCTCCCCCACCCCGGGGAAAAGGTTTGTACGAGGTGGGAAGGGGTAAGAGATCTGGAAAATTGGGTTTTCCTAAGATATTTGTTGTAATTTTGAGGGTTTACCCGTGGCCGGGACCAAGCCCTCATGGCGGTGTGGAACGGATGCAGAGGAAAAAGGGAAAAAAACAAATCATGAAAGAAGAGAAGGGACTCCCAAAAAGGGAACTTTCCCGGTGATACCTGTTTTTCAGGGGTTTTTTTAAATTTTCTATTTTGGGATAAGTGCTGTTTTCACTGTAATTAAGGGTAAACCGGAGCTGGGTTGACCTCTATGGGTCCTTTTTTGGTGGTTTTTTTGTAGGTATCCCTGTGGGTGTTTTGGACCTCTTTGTGGTCTTTTATATGGTGGTGTTTTTGGTTTTCCTGGCTTGTTCTCCCTTAGTGGTCTCCTTATGGGGGTGTTGTGGGTTTTTCCTGAGCTGGTGCCCTAAACCTCAAATTGGTTTTCTATATGGTGGTTTTGTAGGTTTTTCCTGGCGGGTTTGGCCCTCTTTAGGGCGGTGTTGAAAAGGTAATACTTGAGCTGGTTCTGACCTTATATGGCCCTTTTTTGGGCGGTGTTGTAGGTTATATGGGCCCCGGGTATAAGCCACGTACAGTGCCCCTGATTAAACCGGATGGGAAATTTTAACTTTTTACTTTCTTGCGGGTTTGATTTTTTTAAAAAGGTGGTGAAGGTGCGGGGCCCAAGGGATACGGGGAAAGGGGGATTTTGAAAAGGGGGGGAAGGAGGATATTTTTAGGGGCGGGGGGGGGTTTAGTTATGGGGGCGGGGGGGGATAGGTATGTGGGGCGGAGGGGGTTTTGGTATGTGGGGGGGGGATTAGTGAAATGTGGGCGGAGGGAGTTAGTTTTATGTGGGGGGGAGGGGATTTTTGTATGAGGGTGGGGGGGGAAAATTTTGGAAATGTGGGGGGAAGGGGGTTATTGAAAGTGGGTGGGGGGGGGATTTTTGGAGGGGAAGCACTTAGCCCTGTGTCTAGATATTTTAGACTTTTGAAATGTGTGTGACTAACTTGCTATTTTACTACACAATACAGTTCTTTTTTGGCACCTGTATTTTGTGGTAAAAGGGCCCGCTTTTAAAACCCGAGGGGCCCGGTAATTTTTTTTCATGTTACGTAGGGTGGGCCCCCCCAAAGATAAATTTTCCCCTGTGGGCCCCAGACCCCCCATCCGACACTGCAAGTGAATTTTTTTTTTTTTTTTGATGCACCCTGTCCCACCTCTATTATTAATTTTACTATTTTTTTTCTGTTTTTCTCTATTTCGGGTTTAATTTAAAATTAAACACAAACAGTTTAAAGAAAAGGGGTTAAGCTTTTTTAAACATTTTTTGCTAATTAAAAAACTTAAGAGTGGAAATGCAAGGGACGCTGTAGTCTGCCCCCTACCCCCTTTTTAAAATTCTAGAGGGGGAATTTTTTTTCCCCCATGATTGAGCTAAAAACTTTTTTGCAAAAATTCGGGAAAAAGTTAAATTTGGTAAATTTGTTTGTAAACAGAAATTTTTCCCAAGTGAGATTCTAAATACGTTTTTAGGTCGGGAAACTTTAAATGGGCTTTTTTAAAACCCCTTTCTGATGGACTTTTCATAATTTTTTGGCTTTTTAATTATTTTTCCTTCTTCCCTTCTGAAACCCATAACTTTTTTTTTTTTTTTCCCCCCTACATAGCGTAAGAGGGATTTTATTTTGGGGGGAAAAATGTATTTAAATGGGATTATTCATTTACCTAATGGGGAACGGCAAAAAATTTCTAAGTGGGGCAAAAAGGGAAAAAAAAAAAAAACGGAGTTGCACCATGTTTGCGGGAGTTTTTTTTTTTAGGGGTTTAAATTTTTGGGAAAAAATGAGGTTATCTGTATTCTATAGGTTTATACACATCAGGCAATACCAAACATGTACGGTTTCCGTTGTATTTGGATACCGTAAAAAAAAAACTTAAAAATTTTTTGTGGCCCAATAATTTTTTTGTTTTTAAACTATGGCGTGGTGAGGGAGATTTTTTTTTTGCGGGCTAAAATTGTATTTTTATTGCTCCCAGTTGGAATCCCATGGATTTTTTGATCACTTTTTTTTCAAATTTTTATGGGAGTAAATGACTAAAAACCCAATTTTGGGGGTTTCGGAAATTTTTTTCTTCTACGGTGTTCAGCGCGGTATAAATGTTTAAATATTTTAAGAGATTGGACTTTTTGGGCACGATCCCAAAATTTGTGTAACTTTTTTTAATTTTATTTGTAAAATGGCTAAGGGGTGTTTGAACTTTTAATACTTTTTTTCTTTTTTTTTAACACTTTAGAATTTTTTTTATTTTTTTTTACTTAAACTTTAAGAGTCCCCCCTAGGTTGCTTCACTACTAGGAGGCGCGATTGTTTATACAGCCTAATGTATTGCATAAGAAGGTGTTGGGGTTTGTACCAAGTGGGGGTTTCCCCCCAATTTCCCTGGCGGGGGCTGGGGGGGGGAAATTCCAAAACAGGGCATGAGGGAAAGCCTTAAAAGGGCTTCCCCTGTCAATTAGCTGATCGGGACTCATTTTTTTTCCCTAAAAAATGTATGATAGTCCCTTATTAGGCTTCTTGAAACAATGTAAAGCTTTATAGCCCCCTCTATTAGGCTTCCTTGAAACCTGTAAAATGATGTAGCCCCCTAGTGGGTTTCCCCCAACGTAGGTCATTGGGTTTTTTAAAATTCAAACAGTTTTTTCAGATCAAATGAGACCTCAGGGGCGTTTGCGATTACACTTTAAATTTTTAACCCAATGCTTTTTTTTCGGAGGTTTTCTTATCAAAGGGCCCCCAAAAGGTACCCAAAAGAATTTTTTCCCAGATTGGATCCTTTATCGGGCCCCAAAAGCGACCCCGTTGTTTCCTAGGGGGATTTCACTTGGGTTTAAATGAAGTAGAATTGACATGTCAATTCTTAAAACTTACCGAAACCCATTGAAAAGACACAAGTAAACAACAGCACAATCCCCGTCGAACGGAGATGCGTGTTTTAATTGAACCAATGTACCTCAAAGCCATCGTTAGATACATTTTTTTGATCTGTTTTGGGTCTGAAAAACGGATCTGAAACATGTTGTGTGAACATACCCTAAGGGGTTAAACAGTGCGGGCAGGTGGCGGTGCCCCACCCCCAGTGCTGTAACCGCTGGGTGTTTGTACTCATACGTCAATGAATATGCAATAGTTACCTGGGAGCACCTGGTCTGTTCTATTGAATCGTGCCAAATTGGGACCAAAAAAAGACAAGAAATAAGTTCCCACACTTATTTAATATTTTTGTTTGTAACCAAAATGTTTAATTTGTGAAAAGTGTAGCCTATGATGCCAATGAGTACATTTTGGGATATAGGCTTTTTAATTTCAGTTATATTTTAGCCACCGGTAAGATATTAAAAATTTATAATTTAATTAATTTATGGTTTCTGCAGAAAAAACTCTGAAGATGCAATCGGGGACATTTATCTTCTTTAAAGGGTTTTTTAATTTAAAGGGAGCACCCCCCTTTTAATGATGTGTACTTTTACTTTTTTGGAAGCAAATGATAAATTTTCTTTGATTTTATTTTTACCCCCCCCAGTTTCGGGTCATTTTGCTGCCTGGCCCCCCTAAATTCCCTCTTAGAAATACCATCTCCAGGGGTGCTTTAACACCCTATTGATGACCCCATGTCCCCCCTCTCCCTCTCGTTCCTTTTCACTAAAAACCCCTTTTTTGGGCCCTTTCGCGTTTAAAAACTCCCCCCCCACAAGGATGGGAACTCTTTTGATCTGGTTTCTGTAACCGTTTCCTCAATTCTTCTTAATAATTCTCCCTTTCACTCTCTCTGATCACAATTTATTTCCTTCACTATTTTTAATTCTCACCCCTCTATGGACACACCCCCCCCTTTAAAATATACTCCATAAACAATCAGGAATTCACAGACGCTATACGCCCTCATGCCCCAATCTCCTCCCCCTTTTGCCCTGACCTGCGTCCAAACAAATTTAATGAAAAAACTTTCCCCACCCGGAAAACATTACCCCTCACACACCGCACCACCAAGTCAGACACCCACAGCCATGGCCACCCTCAACTCGCCATCGCCGATGTGGGGGAAAGTCGAAGCTACCCGCAGCTTTTTCCCTACAAATTTATGCTCAGGGTTATCAAAATGCCCTTTTACGCGCCCCAAAAAAAAATTTTCACCTCCCCTTTTGCAACCTTACAAAAACAACCCTAAAAGCCTGTTTGACACCATCCACTCCCTTCTAGGCCTAAGCCGCCCGGTCTCTACCTCCATGTGAAGACCTGGCCATCACTTCAAAAAAGAAAATTTCAAAAATCCGGCAAAACATTCACTCAACCCCAAACAGCGCCCCCTGGTCCCTCCCCGCACATCCCCAGCCTATCTCAGCTTCTTGACCCGAGCAGAAATTTTCCCGGCTTCTGCTGTTGCGCGCCCCTCCACTGCCTAGTGACCCTTCCCTCCCACCTTGTCCAGTTTTTTTTCCGGATCATCTTCACATAACTGCAATCTGTAAACCTTTTCTCTCCACTGGGATCTTCCCCTCTTTCCTTTAAACAGCGTTATAATCCCCTTTCTGAAAAAGCCCCCTCTGACCCCTCCCGCGCTGAAAAATACGACCTTTACCCCCCTTTATCTTTAAACTCCCCCGGAAAGCTTTGGTCTACTTCGCCTAAACCGCTATTTTCTGCTAACCTTTTTGACCCTCCAACAGGTTTTCCCCACCCCCCACTCCCCGAAACAGCTCTAACTAAAGTCTCCCTTGACTAACGCTAAATCTCGGGCAACTACTATTTTTGCTTCTGCTGGGTCTTCCCCGCAGCGTTTTCACGTTGATCACCAACCTTCTCCTCCAGCTCGCACCATTTGGGCCCCCAGGACATGTCTCCTTGGTTTTTACTTACCTTTCTAACCACTCCTTTAGTGTCTCTTTTTTCAGGTTTTCTACCCTCCTTTCCCCTTTTATCGGGGTTCCTCAGGGGTCCGTTCTTGATCTCTCCTCAAATTTTATACAGCCCCCCATTGGACAAACCCTCAGCGATTTGGTTCCGTACCATCTACGCTGTTTCACCCCTTATACCCCCTCCGGACACTCCCCCCCCCCTTTCAAAATCACAAATTGTTGTTTTTGGCCCTTACCCCTTTCCCCCTGTATTTAAATAAAACCCCACAAAACTGAACTTTAGTATCCCAAAAATCTTACAGACCTTACCCCCCCTTTCTGTCTCATGTGTGGCACCACCCTAAAACCTAGGGAGAGGGCCCCCTGTTTGGGGTTAACTAGATTCCCTCTTCTTTCATCCCTATATCCAATTTTCCTTTCCGCTCCTGTCACCCCCACCAAAGAACATTATTTTAATTTTTATTATTTATTTTTGACGCCCCTTTGGTTCCAGAGCGCGTAATTAGGTTTCATACATAACATGGTCAAACAAATACAAAGGGACAAATTACTAACTACAATGGGAAAAAAGGAAGAGGGCCCGCCCGGGGGCTTACACTCTTAAAAAGGGAAAGGGGGGAAAAAAGGGAAAGGGGGGGCAGACTGGTTTGGATTGTTTTTGAAGCAGGGGGATTGTTGGTTGTAGGCAATCCCGAAAGGGGTGGGTTTTCAGGTTTCTTTTGAGGCTGGGGAGAGTGGGGGAGGGCTGATGTGATGGGGGGAGTGAGTTCCAGAGGTGGGGTGAAAACGGGGGGAAGTTTGGGGACGGTTTTGGGAGGAGCTGATAAAGGGGGGAGCAAAAGAAGGTTCTGTGAGGAGGGGTTGCGTGACGGGAGATACTGGAGATTTAAGGAGATGTTGGGGGAGAGGTATGGAGAGCCTTGTAGGTCAAGGTTGCTAACTTTAACTGGATTCCGGGCAAAGGGAAGCCGTGAAGGGTTTTGGGAGGGGGAGTGGGAAGATGATATCAGGAGAGAGTGAAACAGAGGGGAGCAGAGAAAAGGGTGGTTTGGAGGGGGGGAGGGTGCTGCTGGGAGGCCGGAGAAGGATGTTGCAATAGTTTAGGGTGAGATGACGGGCATGGACGAGCATTTTTGTGCTTTTGAAGTTAAGGGAAAGAACGGATAGGGAGATATTTTTCAGGTGGAGGCGGCGGGGGAGGGAGGGTTTGGGTGGCGGTTTGAAGGACAGATTGGAGTCAAGAGTTATCCAAGGCTCGGACTTGTAGAGGGTGGGGGAGTGTGCCCTTGACTTGATAGGAGATCAGGTGGGGATGGGTGGGACGGTGGAAAGATATGAATTCAGTTTTTTCCCCGTTTACTTAGGAGACGGAGGAGAAGTAGGAGGATATGGCGAAAAACAGTCAGGGTCGGGAGATAAGGAGGTTTAAAATTGGGCCGGAGATGTAGGTTGGGTTCTCAGCATAAGGTGGTAAGAAAGCCATGCGATGCTATTTTGACCCGCCCAAAGGTGTAATAAAAAAGTAAAAAATGGGGCCCAGGCAGACCCCCGGGGTACACCCAAAAGAGAGCGGGCAAGAGGAGGGGTGGTTTCGTGATGAGGGCCTGAATGTCCGATCAGGGGGGGTAGGAGGGAAACCAGGAAGGGGGCCAAGTGTGATGCCCAGGGAGGAGAGGGTTTGTATGGGATGGTGGTCGCAGTGCAAAGGCGGGGGAAGGTTAGGAGGGAAACGGTAGTGGCGTGAGCTTTGGCAGTTGCTAGGTCTTGGGGACTTTGGGTTTGGGGGTTTCTGTAGAGGGTGGGGTGGAAGCCCGATTGCAGTGGGTCAAGGAGAGAGTGGGGATAGAGGGGGGAAAGTTAAGATGATGTGTTGTTCGAGGGTTTTTGAGGCGTGGGAACAGTGAGATGGGGCGAAGTTGGACGTGAGGGGGGGTCAAGAGATGGTTTTTAAGGTTTGGGGTGATGGTCACTTTTAAAGGAGGAAGGGAAGATCAGGGTTAATGATAGGTTGACGAAATGGGGAGGGGTGGGATGTTGAAGCATGAGGTCGGGGGTGAGGGGGATGGCAGTGGGTCAAGATTTAAAATGTGAGGGTTGGTTTGGACAGTAAGTGGAGGTTGTCTTAGTGACAGTAGAGAAGGAAAAATGGGGGGGAAAAGTGATGAGCAGGTGTAGAGGGGGGAGTGGGGAAGCAGGAATAGAGATAGACAAGGGGACTTGGGGTGAAACTTGTTAATGAGATTGTCTTATTAAAAAGTAAGTGGCGAAGCATCTGCGGAGGGGGATGGGGGGGGGGGTGCGGGGACGGAGGGGGCGTTGAAGGTTTTTTAAAAAATTTTCTGGGGTTTTGGGGACAGGGAGGATATAGTCCTTTTTTCACTGTGGAAACACTCAATTTTCATTGTTCTCTTATTAATCTCGTCTCACTTTTAACTCCCTTTCTTATCGGTCTCCCCCTGGGCAAACCTCCCCCCCCCAATTGTCCGAAGCAGCGCCGGTTGTCTTTTTTTCCAGGCTTATATGCCTTACCCTTGTCATTTACTGCCTTTGGGTTTTCTACCATTCAGGGTACAAATAAATCACATCCATCTAAGGGTTCCACAAAGTCTCCCCCCTACATCTCCTCCCCCATCTTGTCTACCCCCCTACCCCTCTCTCCGCTCGTGAGGATATCGGTTTTCACTCACAATATCCGAACCTCCCATACCCCCTCCAAGTTGAAAGTACGGCCCAGTTCTCGGAAACATGCTAAAGCGGGGATCAGGAATCAGAATTCTGCTTTTTAAAAACGCCCTGAAATTTTAAATTTTTTCCCCCTTGGCCTACCAAAAAAATCCCTAACAACACCCCCCCCCCCCCCCCCCCCCCCCACCACACACACACACTCCTAGCGCACTCATCTCATTTTCGGCACTTAAATTGTATATAGATGTAATAGATGTTTGGGATGGCAGGTTAAAACCGAATTCTACATAAAACAACCCATATTTATGTCACATGGCTGGACCATTGTAAATCTAGCACTTCTTACCCTTCGTCTCACCCATACAACCTAATAGATTGTAAGCTCTTGCAAGCAGGGCCCTCTCACCTTGTGTCTCATCTGTAAGTAGCTTTTCATTGTGCAACGTATTTCTTTTGTCTGCACCTACACCCTCCAAATTGTAAAGTGCTGCGGAATATGTTGGCGCTATATAAAAAAAAGATTATTATTATTATTTTAATTTGAATGCAAAAACTGTTCCCAGGCTTTGACACTGATGGCTAATCTTTAGGAAAGGTAATCTATAATGTATCAGTAGGGTGGGAGGTGGAATACCCGACTTATCAGCTAGATGAAAAACCCAGGGCACTCCAACATGCATTTGCATTCAGGCATGGCTCCATAAATCTTACAGTGGAGGTGTTGGGAATTTCAGCTCACAACTACTCAGTCCAATTCAAGTACATAAAGAAAGTAGGGATATTTCCATTTTTCTAACTATTTTCCTTCTCAGTGGATGCAGAGAAACAATCAGAAGAGGCCAACAGTATCAGAGTCCTGAAAAACCCTTTTAGTAGTATGCCAAGAATGGTGCCTCAGAGCAGTGTTTATGACTAATTTTGGATATAAAGTAAGAATTTACAGTTAGCTTTAGCACATAATTATGCTAGTATAGAAGTTACACAAATCCTAGCTACCTTTTTTGGGTGTCAAGGATTTTCTAGTAGATACTACATGTTGGTTTCCAGGTCCTCCACTATGCAGGGCAGAATTCTTCATATCCTCACCTTCTTCTGAAAATTGATCTTCAAAACACAAAGAAGAGTTAGCAGGCAAAACCGATATATACATTTGTTGCATTTTGCAGTTAACAAAACTGCACACTAGGTTTTCCTGCAAATCTAACTCACCATCATCATCCTCATCATCATCTGCTGCATTAATCACTACAGGTGGATGTGTGGGGCTTGGAACATTCTCTGTAGCCTCCATTTTCTTTACCCCCCGTAGCTGGGGTGTAGGGACCACAGATAGCTTAGTTGGAGCTGGCGATGGTAAAGTGGTCTGTACATCTGTACATGATTCAGGCTGTTCCAGTGCTTTGGAAGAATAATTAGATTGTATAAAGTCAGCTGCCGAGCAGAAAAAACTGTTCCTTAAAATCCCGATTTTTTTTTTTTTTTTTTTAAAACAAAAATTACT
This sequence comes from Phyllomedusa bahiana, assembly GCA_025379985.1. Lineage (NCBI taxonomy): Eukaryota > Metazoa > Chordata > Amphibia > Anura > Hylidae > Phyllomedusa > Phyllomedusa bahiana. The sequence continues at coordinate 85,470 of JAODAL010008258.1, read as the reverse complement.
CACCCTTACTTGGAGGGAGATATGCTCCATCCACAAATCTTCCCTTTGTGTGATGAAATGCACAGTTTGCCTTCTGACAACCAGAGAGCTGGTTTTCCCAATAACAGGGTATCTCACTTCGTTTTTTCTGTAAAGACCATGTTGCAATTAAAGAGCAGATAGAAATCAATAAATTAAAAAAAAACAAACAAACAAAAAAAAAGTCACAATATTTATTTTTTTACCTACTAGGTACAATGCCACAATTTCAAAACACAGGACCGAGATGAGATTGCACCATTGCAAAAAGATCTATGTATTTAATATGAATATACTTATATATTTAATGCATTTGTATATTTTATCGACAAATGTACCTGTTGCACTCACATGCTTAGAATCTGCACACTATATAATGGCATTGTAATAGGCAACATACCTGCCTATGCTCTGTAAGGCCCTATTTACATGTGGTGGAAATGTTGCACCAAAAATCCACAGCATAGCACAGAACACTACGTTATACATTTCTCTGTGTGCCGTTTTTAATACAAACATGAGTCATTAAACTTAAAGGGGTGTTATCGTTTGAGCTGCTCGTGCGGTTCAGCTAATTTTCTCAGATTGAGTTTGAAATACAGTGGTGTCTCTCTCCTGTCAGCAGGCGTGTCTCTCCTCCCAGGAGGCGTGTCTCCCCTCACTGAAGAACTGTGACATCATCATTTTCTATAAAGCAGGGGATGCAGAAGGTTGTCTGGATATAACAGCTCTGTAGCTCCTGCATGCTTATGTCTGCAGCCTTGAGGCTCCAAACTCCAGCAAGCACCTGTCATATGTCTTAGCTGCTGGCTTTCAGTTGTGTGTAAACTGTTACTTCTAGTGGTGTTCATCCAAATTGTACTGACAACAGGCAGAGATCTTTACTCAACTACAAATGTCAGCTTCAAGTAAAGATCTCTGCTTCCTGTCAGTGACATGTGAGTGAAAACAATGGGGAGTTAAGCAATCAGCTTTGAGAGAAGGCCCTGCTCAACTTGTAACTAACTTGGGCTGGTGGTGCAGAGGTAGAGCAGTGAGCAATGCTAGTGCTGTTTTTACAACAAAGGGGTTCGGAGTTCTATTCCCTCTCAGGGTATATCCCCCCCCCCCCCTAAATTCTACACATAAGTAGAGAGACCTAATGTATATATGTCAATCTATATAATGATATATATACACATACATAGCTCCCCTATATCATGTCTCATCCCCAGAGTATATGCATTGTATCACATATGTTGGAAGTGCTTGGTGTGACTGCAAGGATAGGACACTAAATAGGGGAGCTTTGTGTGTGTATATGAATAAAATTATAGATGTCTACACATATATTTTCATATGTGTACAACTTTCAAAGAAAAAAAAAACAAAACAAAAAAACTACTGATGGGGCTTGAACTTCCAACCTCTGTCTTGCAGGGCTGATCACCTATGCACTGCAGCTTATGCAAACACAGTGTTGAATCCTTATGTTATACACTACAGGTGATGACATCATAAGGAGGCGGGGCTTGCATTCGATCTGAGGAGCAGAACGCCTTATTTTCCAAGTAGCAGCTTAAGAACTGGACCTGTGAGGAGGTGAAACAACCTCTTGGCAAAAGCCCCTTAAACAGGCAGTAATTGCCCAGAACATTGATCCTAAAGCTGGGAGATTTACATAGAGCCAGCAGACTTTGGTTTCACTATCGATTTTAACAGCTCAGAGGGGAGTAAACACAGAGTGTGCAGGCAGCCAATCACAGCGCAGAGGGCGTGGCTGGGGCGTTTCCTGTCTAGGGGCGTATCCCAACAGGCTGAATGAAATGTCAGCCAGCCAATCACAGTGCAGGGGGCGTGTCTAGGGTGCGAGAATCGACCAGGGGGCGTTCTGACCAGCAACAGCAGAAATAGAACCACAGATTTACAGAGATGCTCGTATCTGCTAAACCAAGTGACAGAGGTAATGCAACCCAATTACAAAAGTGCTTATTTTTACTGTCCCCATATTCTGAGACATGATCTTTGTAATGATAAAACCCCTTTAAGGCTTTGCCTTTGGCAGCATTTCCTGCTGTTCAGCCACCCTCCCTTACACCAGAACTTATAACCGTGCGGCCATCCCCTTAATGATACCATAAGTAATCTTTCGGCACCTAAATAATCATCCATATTTCGTCATTAATTATGGTTTTTAAGCACTCACATCTATTTCCATGTGGCGAAACTTGCAGATTTGACGAAAACACCGTCCTTCCTGCCATAAGGTGCAAACCGTTTCATTTCCTAATGCAGCCTCACAGTGCCTGAAAGCACAACTGTCTCCCTGTGAAAAAGAAATACTGACATTCATAGAGTGTTTGATCCTTTTATACATTCCTAAACACATGTACAGACAGTCCACGACTTACACCTTTCCGTCTTTTATCTGTCCCCTAGTTACAAACGGAGAGTTATGGGACATGCTGGCACTTGTAATTCCATGCTACACAGCAGATAGTAGCTGTGGAATGACAAATTCCAGCATGCCACTGCAGCACAAAAGGTCAAAATGAGGTGAAATCTTAACAGGGGCACAGACAACAAGAACATGTAAAAACCTTTACCTGTACTATCAAAAAAAAAAAAAAAAAAAAAAAAAGACACCTTTTGTGCTGGAGTTAGATTTCATAAATATACCTGTTCCGACTTACATACAAATTCAACTTAAGAACAAACCTACAGTCCCTATCTCATTCATAACCCGGGGGCTGCCTGGATATAAATGCACAGAGTGGCTCATAACGATGTAGATACACACTTTAACAGGTAATAACTCCCTTAATTTTCATTCCATGTTAGGTTTTACCAATTTGAAATAATCAACCATGCATGTGTGCATGCATTTTTGGGCCATCAAGTGGACAGCTGGGTGTGTGTGATCCTCTACACCGTGTTCTGATTAGGTCTAAAAGTCACTCTTTTGTCCAAACAGGTTCATACATGTGGCCCAAAGTTTCCATAGGTTACTATGGGAAAAGAGTGAGTTTTAGTCCTAAACAGTTTCATACATGTGGCCCTGGCATCAATGTGATTACTTTGACAGGTACCACCTATTTCAAACATTGTTGCAGAGCAAATTCTGAATATTTCCTGGTAATTGAGGGCGGTGGTCCCTTTCAGTAAAATATTACACCCTGCCACAGTGCAAAAAGTGTTCAGGAACGGTTTAAGGAACATGATTATATGTTCACAGTGTTGATTTGGCCACCAAATCTCCCAGATCTCAATTTTATTGTGGAATGTTAAACGAAACTAAGGGTGACAAGTATGAACGGTGCCGCACCATTTTTTTTGCCATGCTTTGACCGTCATAGCCCTTTTCTATAGATGTATGAACCGTCGTATGCAAAAATTTGGTGCAATCTGCGGCAGACATGACACTCTGAATGCGCTAAAGATGTGGGAGCATGTAGCTCCAGAATTGAACAATGCGCTAAAAATGCACTAAAATGCTGTACAAATTCCATACCAGTTTCAAAGTGGCATAACCGAGACTACTTTAGGCGTAGAACCAGACACATTTATATAGTGCTGTGAGACACTTTCATAGATACAGTCCGATCGTACACTATTAAAAACAGAGGTAGAACTGGCGAGTCAGCACCAGGTTCATACATGTCCCGCAGAATCCGATCGATCTATGGAAGCCCATCTAGCAAATGACAGGATCTTAAAGGACCTGTTAAAGTTCTTGGGCTAGATATCACAGGAAACCTTCAGGGTAATGTTAAAATGCATTACTGATGTGGCCATATGTTAAACTATATAAAATGGGAAATATTTTATAAATTGAGACAGGGTGGTTCTCAGGCTGCAGCATAAACTTTTGGTAATAAAAATTTCAAGTGGTAATTGAATTTTCCATAGACTCAATTCATAAAAAAATAAAATGTTTATGTGCATTTTAATGCTATCGTAATAGATATGGCATGACACTTTTGCTGAAATGCCCAATATGAACAAACTCTTAAGGATCCACGACTCTCCCCAATTCTGTCATCTGTGGTTTCTTTGCCCCCAAACAGTGGACGGTGCAGTGCACAGTCTTAGTATGTTTCCTTTAGTTTAAAAATATGAAGGCATTTTAGGTTGTGTTTCAAGATCAGTGTAATGCAAATTACCTTAGTGCAGGTGGAGTAGAAAAAGAAATAGCAGTCATCTCCTTGGTTAGACATCTAAATTCAGACGAGTTTCGTAATCCAATGCTGTTTTTTTTTTTTTTTTTTTTTAAGAATGCACACAACTTGATGGCGTGGCTGAACAATATTGGACAATAAAACAAACGAAAAAAAAAAAAAAAAGATTTAGTTGCATAAACCTGACGTGCCATATACAAACGCAGTAGATTTCTTGGATAAATGTCTGCACCTGAAATCTATCCCATTCACCTAGAAGGGGTTGCGTCATTGAGATAAATGGGTCAGACACAGGAATTTCTGGAACCAATTTATGTAATTGTACCTGAATTTCATATTATAATTTGCATATTCTTAAAGGGGTTTTGCCACGAAGTGAGTTGCTTTCCTCTTATCTGGCTCAGGAGAAAATATAAACAAATCATGAAGCTGCAGAGGGGAGATGGAGGGGACGTCTGCAATGTTCACTCAAATAATAAAATTACTACCAGTGGATTGTCTATACCAGACAACCTCAAACTGCGGCCCTCCAGGTGTTGAGAAACTACAACTCCCATCATTCCCACTGTGATAGATTATATAAATGCATAATGGGAGTTTTTCCCAACAGCTGGAGGGCCACAGTTTGAGGATGCCTGGACTATACAGCCTAAAGCCTCATACAATGCACTTTCTCCACAGTTCCTTGGAAGCTCATTCATGTTCCCTGTCATCAGATAAGAAGTGCAGACAACGCAAGCGCGGCTGGTCGTGTCTCATGCAAACTTTTAAGTAACTAAGGGCTTATAAAGAAAGCTGTAGCTCTGACAGGCTTCACATTTTGTAATCACATATATTTAGAAAAGTGATTAAATACCCATTTTGGAGGATCCAACGTCAACAATACATCGTGGCAAAACCCCTTTAATGAATGAAGTTTAACAGTGGAGAGAAATAAACTAAAACTGTTTTCGACTGTTTCCTACATCAGTTTCCTACAAAGAGTTCACTAAAACTGTAAAACTTCAAACCTATCTTCCTCCCATCCAACTATCCACATCTAGGTTTTGAATGTGCGGGAAGCAACTGACAAAGGACAGCAGTGGCACATAGCTGACCCCATCAATTTTTAATAAGGTTTTATGTTATCAGCTGTTCTGACGTTATGTTTTAGATAAACAAAAAAATCCTGGAATCTGTATCCATTGCAAAAGGGTATGACACGGTTCTCAATAAGAGCAAACAGTAGTTCTACACACAGTGAATTTACGATTATAAAGCATAACCACAGTTTTGTCAGCAAATCCTTTTTGAACTGTGCTTGATGCTTATACGCAAAAAAAACCCTTTTCAAATGATTCATGCAGTTTTATTTTACGGAAAGGCATTCAGTGCCTTGGAATGCAATTGTCTGGTAATGTTACATTTTGTGTACCAATATGAAGTATAATGACTCTCCAATAATTACCATATAAAGATTTTTATTCCAAAAAATACATTCTAAATAGAAAAAAAATCATCTGTCACAACTGAAACAACCTTAAAAACATTTAAAAGCACAAAATACCCCCCAGTACAAATATTGGTGACACGTCCCTCACTCAAAGTGAACAAACAGTAAATTGGAAAGATGCATAATAAATATACACATAACAGATCAAGTGATCAAAAATACAAAAATGCACCAAACCAAAGAAAAAATTTATGATAAAAATACAAAAACCTATATTTCAATTCATTACCAAAGTGGTGGATATGTCACCAAGGAGGGTATTAGCTTCACCGCGCGTTTCGCCGCCAGCTTTCTCAAGAGGCAGTTTTTTTTATCAACATAGTTAATGGCTTATTTCATTGCAGGAGAAGCTGTGTTTTTATCGGTTACAGAGGGAAGTAGCGGACAACTGTAATGTCTGTAGCAGGCTCAGCTACTGAGTCCACATCACAGTCCCTGCCAGACATACATATAGGTCACATGGCAAGAAGGGGTTAAAAAGTTTACCTGGCATTTAAAACTAAAAGAAAGCTCTCCCTGTCTCATACAGGACAGTAATTCAGCACATCTTGATTGTCACAAGACTTTCTATAGCGCTACACTGGAAATCCCCTTCACCTCCAACTCTTGCAGATGGGATCGACAGGGTTAATTACCAGTACAGATGCGAAACCTCACTTTAGATTCCACCTCACTTAGTGACAAAAAGTAGATGGACCTTATGGACACACTACACCTTAATGTACCCCTTTCCCTATTAACGCTCGTGTTCAGACCCCACGACCTAGTAACAACCTCTTTACACCAATAGCGTGTTTTATCTAGGACTATGGCAATATTGCTATTGTGATTTGTTTTTCTGTTACTCATTGTAAGGTTATGTATACCCTGTTATAGGCATGTTAAGCCTTTATCCTTTTGTGTATGTCTGTACCCCTTCCATTCTTCATTTTACAAAATCTAATAAAAATTTAAATGGTTAAAAAAATGAAAAGAAATAACTATCACCAGAAAATTTTATAAATAAAAAACAATTTTATACCACACACACACAAAAAGAAGCAATCAGCCAGTAAATACAGCATGTGACCATTGAGGCCAGTTATTAACTACTAGAAAGCAGACAAGGGCACTGGATCACTGGACTTGCTTCACAGATTATACTTTTTCTTAATTTTATAACATTTACTGCTGCTAGCTGCATTCCATTATTGGACTCATGAACAAACCTCATCCTTTAAACTCCTTAACGACCGCCCACCGACTTTTGACGTCGGCTGGTGCAGGTTGTTCGTCTACAGCGACGTCTTTTGGCGTCACTGCAGACATCGGAATTTGCGGCTCCTAGCGCCGAAGCTGCGCCGAGATCGGGGCTGTATTACACAGCCCTGATCCCAGAGCATCTCCTGAGAGCACGAGGAGCGGAGGAACCTCTGCACCCCGGTGCTTTAACACTTTGATTGCGGTGGATAGTCACCGCAGCTCAATCAAAGGGTTTTCCTGCTCGGTCGGGTGATCGAAACACCCGGTGACCCAACAGAGCCCGAGGAACGGCTGCACAGTCAGTCCTGGGGAACTAGAGTGGCCCCAGGGCTGTCTGTGTAACAAGCCAGTGAACAAGACAGACTGATTATAATGTATTAGCATATATGAATATGCTAATACATTACCAAGTGTATTAAAAAAAATATATATATATTTAAAACAGTTCTCCCTTCATGGTATTTAAGAAAAAAAAAAAAAAAAAAGTAAAAAAAGTGTATAAAAATGAATAAAAAACAAAATAAATATTTAATAAAAAATAATTGTGCATATATTACACACCCAAAAAACCCTATACATATTAGGTATCCACACGACCATAATAACCTGTAGAATTAATCTTACAAGTGTGAAATGTGAATGGTGTAAAAAAAAAAAAAAATTCTGCAATTATTTATAAGTGAACTTCAACTATTCCCCCATAAGGTACAACTTGTCTCGAATAAAACAAGGCCTCATACAACTGCGTCATTGAAAAAATAAAAAAGTTACAACGGTTGAAACGCAAGGAGGCAAAAACTAAAAAAAAAAGTTCTGGTCATTAACTACTTTTTAGGCCTGGGGGTTATGGGTGCTTTCACACGGTGCGGTTTTGGTGCGTTTTTTGTGCAGGAAGGCACAACAAGTAATGCTATATATTGTTGCACAAAATACGCATCCAAAAAAACACATCAAAAACGCACCGTGTGAAAGCACCCCAACACAGGCCAATTATCAGAAGGCTAATGGAAACAGGTGTGTCTGATAACTCTCCTGTGTTAGGGTGCTTTCACACGGTGCGTTTTTGGTGCATTTTCGATGCGTTTTTTTGTGCAGGAAGGCACAGCAATTAATGCTGTACATTGCTGCACAAAAATCGCGGTAAAATTCGCGGTAATTACCGTGATTTTTGTGCAGCAATGTACAGCATTAATTGCTGTGCCTTGCTGCACAAAAAAACGCATTGAAAAAACGCATCATAAACGCATAATTGCGGGGACATATTTCGCCCTGCAATTACACCTTGTGTACGGGGGCGGGGCGCCGGCCCATAGACATTCATTACTGGCAGCGCGTTTTCGCCGCTAGTAATTGAGTAATTGAATGTCACTTCTCTCCCGCTCGCCGTATTGTGCGAGCAGGGAGAGGAGAATCCATAGTTCTCTATGAGAACTGTGGATTACTGTAATGACTGGGACGTATCTCGCCTCGTATTTCGCGCAGTACGGCATGAAATACAGGGCGAGATACGTCCCAAATTAAGCTGTGTGAACATAGCCTAAGGCCATGTTCACACGGCTTAAAATGGGACGTATTTCGGTCCGTAATTACGCGCCGAAGTGCGCAAATTATGGGCTGAAAACGGCCCATTCATTACGGTAATCCACAGTTCTCATAGAGAACTATGGATTCTCCTCTCCCTGCTCAGCGAATACGCCGGGCGGGGAAATAATTGACATGTGAATTACCAGCGGCGTATACGCACCGCTGGTAATGCAAGTCAATGGGCCGGCGAAGTGCCAGCCCCCCGCTCACTCCCCCGCTCCGCCCCACGGCGTAATTGCGGGGCGTAATTACGTCCCGCAGTTAAGCCGTGTGAACATAGCCTAAAGGTGCTTTCACACGGTGCAATTTATTTTGTGCAGCAATGTACAGCATTAATTGCTGTGCCTTCCTGCACAAAAAAAAAAAACGTCAAAAGCACACCATGTAAAGCACCCTAAAGAGCCCTGCAATCAGCTGATAAAAGAGCAAATACTTGTTTATTAGCTGAATGTTTCTTTTAGGCAACATTTAAAAATGACAGCAACACATCTCCCCTTTCCAGAGTGACAACCAGCAATTATCAGCCTGTCACAAGGGAGCCTTAAAGAAAATCTGTCAGGCCGTTTATGCTACTCTTTATAAGACCAGGATACGATAAGGAGAGAAATGGAGTTTGCGATACATAGATTTGTATAATTTGAAGTAGGATAACTAAGGAAAAAGCAGCGTAAATCATAAAACAGAAAGTGAAAGCATTGCGTACCCCAGTGAATGACACACACAGTTACAGGGAAAGCTGTTAAACACTAACTGAGTGGGGTAAGCAGGACTCTCTTAATTCCTTAGGCCATGCTCACACGGCTTAAAATTGGCCCAATGTCGGTCCGTAATAACGAGACGAAGTGCGCAAAGTCCGGTCTGAAAACGGCCGATTCATTACGGTAATCCACAGTTCTCATAGAGGACTATGGATTACGTCTCCTCTCCCTGCTCAGCGAGTCCGCCGGGCGGGGAGATAAGTGACATGTGAATTACCAGCGGCGTATACGCACCGCTGGTAATGCAGGTCAATGGACCGGCGAAGTGCCAGCCCCCCGCTCACTCCCCCGCCCCCATCTACATGGCGTAATTGCGTCCCGCAGTTAAGCCGTGTGAACATAGTCTTAGGGTGCGTTCACACGGCAATGGGCAAATACCGGTCGGTTTATCCAACCAGTATTTGTCCGGTTTGTGTGCCATGCACACAGCCAGGCGGGAATGGGGGAGGCAGGGGGGAAGGGAGCGGCTTTTCTCCACGATGAGCGGAGAAAAGCCCTCCCCTTTCACTTGTACATATTCCGTTCGAAAACCGGACGGAAGAATGTGCATGTAGAATGCTTTTCGGGCGGCCCGCGGCCTGAAAAACTGTGCAGTGGGGACTACAATAGCCATGACAAGTAAGTTTTACTCTGTGGATCAATACCATTACGGCGATACCCAATTTATATAGTTTTTTTTATGTTGAAGCACTTTTGCGCATTGTTATATTCTGATAGCCATAACTTTTTTATTTTTCCGTATACAGAGCTGTGCCAGGACTTCTTTTTTGCAGGATGGACCAACGTTTTAATTAGCATCACTTTGTCGTGTTTGTGTTTTACTGTTTCACTTTTTTTTTCTTTTCTTTACATTTGTTAGTTTTTCACTTTTTTTTTAAACTTTGCTTATTGCTGTGTACTGGTTGCTATGGCAACTGTCAATCACCATGCCCACAGGGCACAGCCGCGCATGGTGATGTAACGGACCACCTGGAAGGTTTTCTATACCTTCCGGGTTGTTACTTAGGGAAAGCAGCCGTACGATAGTGCGGCTGCTGGTGCCGACAGAGACACAGAAGGAGCTCACCCCCTCTGTGTCTCGCTTAGTTATCGTGATGTCTACATCGCAATAACTAAGGGGTTAATTGCCTCCTCCCCCGGAGTGATCTCTGGTCGGGGCTGATGCTGCGGGATTTCAGTAATATACAGCTGACATACCGCAGCGATCGTGCAAACTCTGCTTTAGAGTTCGCGCGATCCTCAGGACGTACAGGTGTGTTAACCCCCTTACATACATCCAAGGTCGTTAAAGGGTTAATGAGTCCTGTCTATTTTGTTGTGTTTTTTTGCAGCTTTTTAATCAGAAATCCTGCTCTAAATCATATAAACCTATGTATCACAAAGCTCAGCTTCTCTCCATCTGTCATTTTTTTACACTAGATGCAGCAGCATAAATCACCTCACAGGTTTGCTTTAATTGTTCTGTTAGCACTGTGATTAAAGCACAGAAAATCAAAACACAGACATTACTCTTTAGTCATTGGAAGCTGATAAAGTGGTTGTCCTCATTTAACAGTCATTCCAGTGATGTATCTCCACTTCCTCTTTGCGGGTCTTCTGTTGTCTTGCAGCTTACCACCACTGCAGCCTCCGATTAGCTGCAGTGCTCACTTTACGCTAAATGACAGCACTGTTTGAAAGCCAACACTGTTTGGAAAGGCAACATCAGGCGTCGATCATAGACTGCAGGAGTCATGTTCTGTTGGGCCCAAGTAGGAAGATAACAAAAGAGCAATGAAGAGAAACAGGAGAGACATCACTAGAATGATCATGAGTGGAGAGGCGAGTATGGTGTTTTTTTTTTGTCCCAGCCTCTGCACCATGGTTAAACATTAAACAACCCCTTTAAAAGGTCTGGGTGAACGATCAACCAAGCGATATAATGTGTTATGCACTGTTGTGGCAAAATGCAAGAACTTTGGATTCTGCTGAAGTACTGGTAAAAGAAAGCAGGGCAGTGGGAAAGCTCGTGTGACACAATAATTTGGGCTCACAAGGGCAGTAACAGGGTGGCAGAGAGCCTTGTAATGGCACTATAGCAAAAACCTGCTTAGAAAGACAAATATTGATTGCTACAAACTAACCTGCATGCAAATGCAGGATGTTTTACTGTAGATCTGTAACCATGCGTACACACGTTAACACTACAAATGCTAGAAAGTTGCATAATTTTTTATTGTATAAATTTTTTTTATCCTCTTAAAGGGGTTGCACAAGATAAGGAAAATATAGTGGATTTCTATCAAAACCAGGGCTGTGGAGTCGGCAAGCCGAAGCCCCGACTCCAACTCCTCAATTTCCAAAACCTCCGACTCCTGACTCCCGCATACATGGCGCATGTTTAAGTGATAACTTTACTGTAGTAAAAGGGTAACATCAGGCTGTTTATCACCTTATGTTACAATAATCAAACTAATTAGGTAGAACAGACACTGACAAGCTAAAGGGTAACAGTGTTTTGATCTTTTGAACACTTGTGGGTAGAGTTGAAGAAAAAGCTGTATTTGTATCCAAGTCCAGTCTGCACCAACATTGGGAATGTGTAGAAAAGACCTGGGATAAGATTTTGGTCAAAATATGCTTGAATCTGATTCAGAGCCCAGAAGGATTCAGGCAGTATTGAAAACCAAAAGGGTTTGGGTTTTCTCCCAAATACTTTTTTTTTAGGAGCAAAACAGTAACAATGCAGTTACAGGGGAAGAATCTGCAGAACTAAGCAGATGCTAAATACTTGCAAGGTCAAATTTATGTATAAGATAGGGGAAGATGACTTTTATATAAAATTACAGTAGCCTCATGTACAAATCTGCAGTGGATGGTGAGAGAAGGAGCCTGAAAGTCACAAGTTCAAACATTGTTACCGTTTTGCTTGTTAGTGTAAAATATTTATTGATATGACTTTAGAACACAAAAAATTTAAATATGCAAAACGACTGCAGGAACATTGTGGAGTCTCTGAATTTGTTCTGAGAATAGTATTGCCTCCATCAGATCCTGCATAGACGACCCCACATCTGATCTCATTATTTCCAGGCTAGAGAACGGCCTCTCTACACTAACTTGGGTTGGTGGCAAAGCAGTGACCACATGAGCAACATCTCTAACAATGTCAGGATATAAAGGAATTGCCTCAGCGAGTGTCAGTTTAACCATTCATCAAAACTCTTCTACTTCTTTGAAAACAGGTGAAAAATGTTGCTGAAATCTGTTTGCCATGGGAGCAAAGTCTTTTCCCCTGGGGCAGCGCTTTGCCTGCTCCATGTCATCAATTACACTCCTCATGTGATAAGGCTGAAGATATGGGAGCAGTACCACTGGCCGGCCCAATTCTCTTGCTCTTTGCACTGCATCGAACTAACTGGACCAACTTATTATATATTTTGGGAGTCGGTCCATTTTATGACGACTCTGCAAAATAGCCACCGACTCCGACTCCACAGCCCTGAAACAGCACCATACTTGTCCACAGGATATGTATAACAAGCCCCACTCCCTTCTTCTGAGGTGACCAGCAATACTTCTCATAACCTGTGGACAAGCGTGGCACAGTTTTTGAAAGCATAGATGTTCTTTGAATCCTTTAGGGAATGTTCACACGGCTTATTGGTAAGCGTAATTGCGCGCGTATTGCGCTTTATAAGCGATGAAAAGCGCGCCACAATTAAGGTAATTCATAGCTCTCATATAGAGCTATGAATTACGCGTCATCTCCCCGGGCGTACAATACGGGAGAAAAGTGACATATCAAATGTTAGCGGCGTTGACATTGCATGTGGATGGAGCTGGCCAGGTATTGCCCCCCACCCCTGCTTTCGAATTACTCGCTGATCAGCGAGTGCTTTGAAAGCACCCGGCATATTGCGGCGTGTACCATATGCTGTGTGAACATACCCTTAAAACTTCTTTTTGACCAGACATTCACATAAATGAATTAACACAGGTGGTAGATGGAACATATTCATTATCCTGAGGCTTTGTTCTTTGTTCAATTATGACATTTTAGCTTGTAAAAACTCACCAAGGCACATCCGTAGGTCTCCGTTCTGAACCAGCTGCAAGACTTTTCTCCTGCAAGTCGAATCAACCATCAATCCAACAGTTAATTTGCGGGAGTAGGAATGGCAGTAGGGTGAAGGAAGGGATTTGGACTTGACCTTGAATAACCACTTAAATACAAGCAACACAGGACAGTCCGTAGTGGGAAAAAAAGCAAATAAAAAAAAACCCTCAAAACACCTGAGGGAGGTAAAAAATAAAAAGTTTGACAAAAAAAACAAAACAAAAAAAAAACAGTAAGCCCAATTTGCTGCACTGAATGTGACACCAAACAGTCGTCTTCTTCAAAAAAAAAAATATATATGGCTATATATACATATTAGAAAAAAGCCTTTTTCCAGTTCCACATCTTCCAATTTCGTCACCTAGTACAGGAAAAAAAAAAAAAAAAACTCCCCCTCTCTTAAAAATCAAGTGGAAGTAAATAAGCACAGGGTTATTATATTGGCTCAACATAAACAAATTACTGCTACCATACTAAGCATTTAACAGATTTTATGTTCTGTTTACCAACACAACACTCTTTGCATGCCTAGCAGAATATGCATTGGTCTAGAAATTGTACAGACTATATTCAGTACTAAAAATGACATTATAAAACCCTTAAGAATGGCTTGTATGGTTTTCATGTAAGGGATTTTCTCACCAAGCTGTTTCACAGAGCCTGCTCTTAACAGACAGTTTCAAGCTCTTACTTTGCGAGTTCGGCTGTGGGTGCTTCTACAGCAGTGATTGGTATATTAGCTTTGCTATTAATAGCAGAGTCTGTTAGACGGACATTGCTAACAAAATGTTTTAAACAGCAAGGCAGAAGACTACAGAACTCTAAAGGGTTAAACTTTGTCATAAACAACAGGGAATATCACCACCATGGTGGGACCGGTTGCTGGATCATTAACAGCAGAGAAAGATGGAAACTTGTACAACAAGCAGGAGATAGGATCGCCTCTATCTCCAAAAGAAAGCAAAATTAGGACAGTGATGTATATGTTAATAGTCTTTATAAACCTTTGCCTACATACTTAAAGCCAATCAGTGTGGTAAGAAGATCCCTTTCAGAGCTAATCTGATATGTAACAATGTCGACAACAATGCTTTACATTTCATTCAATAGAGTTTGTTTTTAATTAACCTGGTGAAAGCAGAAGCTTTAACCATATAAAGCAGAACAATGGGAACTGTTCTAGAAAAGATATGTGCTGTTTCTGACTATCCTCCCAACCTGAGTAAGTACTCCTATATTGGCTACGTATTGCCACTTTGTAGACAAGTGTTAGTCCCATACTCACACTGAGCCGATTGAGTTCCCACAATTGATATAAAACTGAAAGGAAAAAAAAACAAAACATTTTTTAGACATCACTAAGATCAAATATTTCATCAATTTTATTACTCATCCAGGCCATTACAAGTCTAGAGAAACCAAAAGGAACCAGTAGAGAGATTCCAGCTGCCTGAACCACTGGCAACATGAAATCCTGACCAGCTCCCTTGATATAAACAGCTCTGTTTTACTGCGGCATTTCATTTCAAAACAAGAAAGAGCACAAGCAGAATGGCCATTTTGGAAGTCTACCCCAGCTATTCCCCGCCATGCTTGATTGACAGGTCTCTTCCTATACTAATGAAGCCCAGCAATCTGGAGGCAGAATCACATCTTAGGTGCTGCGGTTGTGATGACTGCAGCATCTATGTAGTATAACCCCTTAGGCTATGTTCACACGGCTTAACTGCGGGGTGTAATTCCGCCCGCAATTACGCCGTGTGGCCGGGGGCGAGCGGGGGGCCGGCACTTCGCCGGCCCATAGACAGTCATTGCTAGCGGCGCGTATACGCCGCTAGAAAGTGACCTGTCAATTATCTCCCCCCTCGGCGTATTCGCCGAGCAGGGAGAGGAGACGTAATGCATAGTTCTCTATGAGAACTGTGCAGTACCGGAGTTACTGGGACGGAATCAGCCCGTAATTGGCGCACTTCAGCGCATAATTACGGACTGAATTACGTCCCAGAATAAGCCGTGTGAACATGGCCTTAAGGACCCAGACAGTTTTGGCCTTCCTGACACAGCCCAATTTTTGAAATCTGACATGTGTCACTTTATGTGAGAATAACTTTTTGACACTTTTACCTATCCAAGTGTTTCCGAGTCTGTTTTCTTGTGACACATTGTGCTTTAAGATAGTAAGAAATTTTTATCCATACAATTCTTGTTTGTTTGTGAAAAAGATCAAAATTCCATGAAAATTTTGAAAAATTTGTGATTTTGAAAGTTCCAAAATTTCTGCGTGCAAGACAGATTATCTATATTGTAAAGTGCTGCGGAATAAGTTGGCGCTATATAAATAAAGATTATTATTATTCACCACAAAACAGTTTCTAACTAGCATCTACCATTTGTCCACTATAGGTTGGCATAATTTTTAAAAAAATTTTTTTTTTTTTTTTTTTTACGACATTAGAGGGTTTAGAAATGTGTAGTAATTTCTCACATTTTCAAGAAAATTTGCAATATACATTTTTTTAGGGACCACTCCAGTTCTGATGTGGCTTTGAGGGCCCTGCATGTTAGATACCCCCATAAATTGCGCCATCTAAGAAACTAGACCCCTTAACGTATTTACAATAGTGTTTAGGAAGTTTGATAATCCTTTAGGTGTTTCACAGAAATTAAAGCAAAGTGGAGGTGAAATTTAAAAATTTCACTATTTTTGCTTATTTTCAATATTTATCCATTATTCACTGAAATACGGTAAATGTGACCAGGTAAATGCAACATAATATCAATTCCCCCAGGTCTGCCGTTTTTAGATATATCACATATGGGGCCCTAGTGCGCTATTTGGCTCAACCACAAGCCCCAGAATCGGAGGAGCACCTACTGGACTCTGGGGTCTCTTTTTTAATGCAATTTTATTTAGGCACCATTTCAGGTTTGGCGGCACCCTACGGTGCTAAAACTTAATAAACACTTCTAAAAAGACCCAATATTGGAAACTTCACCAGTTAAGGAATATATCCAGGGGTGCAGTGAGTATATCGACCCCACAGGTGCTTCACAAATTTTTAGCGTTATGCTCAGAAAATGAAAAAAAATTTTTTTTTCCAATAATCTGCAATTTTAGCTGAAAATGTTTAATTTTTACAAGGAATCTTGGAAAAAAAGCCCCAAAATTGTGTTACGCAATTTCTTCCAAGTTCGGCAATACCCTACATGTGGGTGTAAACTGCTGTTTGGGCGCATGGCAGGGCGTACAAGGGAGGAAGCGCTATTTGGCTTTTGGAACGCAGATTTTGGTGGGGCCATGTCGCATTTGCAAAGCCCCCAGAGTACCAGAACAGGTGAAACCTTCCAGAAGTCGCCCCATTTTGGATTCAACACCCCTCAGGGATCTCATCTAGGGGTGTACTGTGCATTTTGGGCGCACAGGTGTTCCATAGTTTTTTTTAGCATTGGGCCATGAAAATGGGGGAAAAAAAACACAGTTCCGTCATTGTTTTTAGGGTTTTAATTTTACAGCATTCGTTGTGCAGTATAAATGACGGGATAAATTTACTCTGGGGGTCGGTACAATTGCAATGATATAGATTTATATAGTTTTTTCTGTTTTATTACTTTTACACAATATAAATATGTTTATAAAAAATTGCGTTTTTATGTTGTCCTATTCTGACAGCCATAACTTTTTTAATTTGCTGTGTGCAGAGCTGTGTATGGGCTTGTTTTTTGCGGGATGAGTAGAAGTTTTTATTGGTACCATTATGGGGTGCATTTGACGCTATGTGCAATCTTGGTAGTGTTTTTTATTTTTTATAGCGGTCACTGTACGGTATATATGACATGGTAGCTTTACTCAGCAGGTCAATACGATTACAGCGATACCCAATTTGTATATTTTTTCTTATGTTTTACTGCTTTTATACAATAAAAACACTTTTATTCAACCAGGAAAACACGTTTTTGCATCGCCATGGTCCGAGCCATAACTTTTTTATTTTTCTGTGTACGGAGCTTGTTTTTTTGCGGGATGAGTTGACGTTTTTATTAGTATCATTTTGGAGGGGACAAGGCTTTTTGATCGCATTTAAATTGTTTTTTGGAAGGCAGGGTAAAGAAAATACTGCAATCCTAGTAGTGTTTATTTTTAACAGTGCTCACCGTGCAGTATCTGTGATAAGTTAGCGTTACTCTTTGGGTCGATACGATTACGGCGATAGCCTGTTTATATATATATTTTTTTATGTTGAAACACTTAAAAAAAAAAAAAAAGTGTTTTTAGTGTGTAAAACAATATTTATCCATCACTTTTTTATTTTTCCGTATACAGAGCTGTGTAAGGACTTTTTTTTGCGGGATGAACAGACGTTTTAATTGTTATAACTTTGTCGTTTATAAGAGTTTTTGATCGCTTTTTTATTCCATTTTATGTGCTGCGGGATGAACGAAAATCTTAATTCTGTGATTTTTTTTGTTTTTGTTTTTTTACGGCGTTCACCATATGGGTTAATTAACATGACAGATTTATAGGGCAGGTCGTTACGCGCGCAGCAATACCAAATATGGGTACTTTTTATTTTGATCTTTTTTTGGTGCGATTGCCGTTTGTAAAGGGGAAAAGGGCGGTGTACATGTTTTTATTGTGTTTGTGTATACTGTGTGTACTTTTTCTTCTAACAGCACAACTGTCAGTCACAATGCCCTCAATGCATTGTGGGCATCGCATCGTGACGTCACAGATGACCTCGGGAAGTGACTTTCACTTCCCGAGGGCATCCGACTGTAGATCGCTGCCGCACTGTAGATCGCTGCCGGGAGGAGGCTGGAGGAGCTCATTCCTCCTGCCTGCGGCTTCATTACCGCAACCATGACAGGTCGCGGTAATGAAGCATTAATCACCCGCGGCCAGAGCTCACTCCGGCCGCGGGTGATACAGCATGCGGCCAGCAGTAATATACCGCCGGTCCCATGTCGCGATCGTGCGCGACTTCCACGCAAGCCCGCGCGATCGCCAGGACGTATGCATACGTCCCGGTGCGTTAACCCCCAAACCACCTGGACGTATACATACGTCCAAGGTCGTTAAGGGGTTAAAGACCAGGATCAGCGTTCTCTGGTCCCATGTGTTGAAGGCAGGTACCGGCTGTAACTAACAGCCAGCATCTGCCCTGTGTGAACTAGAGTGTGAACTCTTAAGGGATGTTCACACGTCGTTTTAAATAAAAAAATTTCGGATCCGAAAACATATTAAAAAAAGCACTGCGTAAAACGCATCCAACACACACCGAAGGTGTGCTGCGTGTTTAGATGTGTTTTGGCTGCAGCAGAAACACACTATAGTTTTAATAGGGTGCCTGTTGCGTCAAAAGGATCAGTTCCTTGAATGGATCTGAAAAATGCATAATAAACACGCATCGGCGATCACTCGTCTGAACGAAACTAATATAAAACACGCTGCACATTGTTAGATCCGTGTTTTGGTCCGTTTTGGGTCTGAAACACGGATCCAAACACGCATTTAAGAAAAGCCGTATGAACATCCACTTATTAGCACCATTCACCATTACAAACAGGGACTTCATACATTGTTAAGGGATTACAATACATACAACCTAGGTAGGCAACCTTTAGATGGAGATATACAAATGGATATCAATTGTCATGAACAAATCAAAGTTTGGAGTCTCAGCCATACACAGGGTATAATTCATTCAATCAATCAATCAATCGTGTATTAGCAATCACACAAGAACAATTAAAAGCCAGTGGTGTAAAGCGCAGAACAAATGAAGCACTCAAAGAAAACTAACGCATTTCTCAAAAGATAGGGCAATTTTCAAGTAAAAAAGTGTCCATGCAAATTCTCATATATATATTATATATATATATATACACACACACACATACATACACAGACACACAGTTGGAGCTTGTTGGAGGCAAGAGGCCTCTAGGGAATTTCTCTCCAGGGCTTGATCAAATATAATATACAGGTGAAACCAGAAGTTTACACACACTATATAAAAAGACACATATGCATGTTCTTCTCACTATCTGACATGAAATAAGAATAAACTTTACCTGTTTTGGGTCAATTAGGATAATCAAAATTATTTATATTTGCCAAATGCCAGAAAAACTAGAGAGATTTTTTTAAGGGGGCCTATCTCCATCTATAATTACTGCCAGGGCACGCAAGCGAGTATATACAGGGGATATATATATATATATATATATATATATATATTATATATTATATATATATATATATATATATATTATATATATATAAAACACATATACCTGCGGGGGGCATATGTATCCCCAGGGGGCATGTAACTGCCTACAGGGTGGATATAACTATTTAAGGGGGACCTAGATACCTACCTACTGACTGGGGTTACATTTGGAATTATATACAGGTAATGAGAGCAGAGTAGGAGAGCTTCTTAAAGAAAAACAGGTCTGTGAGAGCCGGAATTCTTGCTGGTAAGTAGGTGATCAAATACTTATTTCATGCAATAAAATGCTAATTATTAAAAAATTATACATTGTGATTTTTTTCTCAGATTTTGTCTCTCACAGTTAAAGTGTATCCAAGATAAAAATGTAGACCTCTCCATTCTTTGTAGGTGGGAGAACTTGCAAAATCGCCAGTGTATCAAATACTTATTTTCCCCATTATATATATCCATACACAAAACACTTTCAATCAATAAATGAATAAATAGTAAATATACCATACCAAAAGTGAAATAAATATTCATAGTGAATAATATAAGAGCACCTAATAACAAATGCATTAGGGATAGATTAAAGAACAATTCACATGATAAAGTTTTAAAATGCATCAAATACAGGCAGTCCCCGGGTTACATACGGGTTAGGGACTGTAGGTTCGTTCTTAAAGGGGTTGTCTCGCTACAAAGAATAGCTTTCAAATTGTAGGGAACACAAAATAAAGACATTTTCCAAATATATTGCATTGTTCCTCTGTTTTCCCTAAAGAGACAAGTGGAATTTATTACCTCCATGGCTATTTCAGTTCCCTCAGTAACTGACCTGTAAACAAATCTCCTGGGGCTGTTTGTTCAATGAGATAACAGAGAGTGAGTCATCACACAGGTCCACAGTGTCAGTCAGTGTCCTGTGCTGCCAGACAGTAAAAAGCTTGATTTATCTCAAGTAAACAACTCTGTAATTAGGGCTTTTGTTTTGGGGATCAGATAAGAAGTCCTTAGAGTAGTTTGAGAAGCTAATCAAATCTAATTAGCATCTGAAAGCACAACTTAGCTGTACAAGCATGGAGGTTATGCAAATTAGTCTGAACCAGGAAGTGACAGAGAATTTCTTTCATGCATTCTTTGAAACCCTGTGGGGAGACAACTCCTTTAAGTTGAATGTGTATGTAAGTCGGAACCAATATATTTAGTACATGTGTGGTGTGTAATTATAGGCAGGTATATGTCCTCATAGCAGGTATATGTCCTCATAGCAGGTATAGGCAGGTATATGTCCCCTCATAAGCAGGTATATGTCCCCCATAGCAGGTATAGGCAGGTATATGTCCCCTCATAGGCAGGTATAGGCAGGTATATGTCCCCCATAGCAGGTATAGGCAGGTATATGTCCCCTCATAGGCAGGTATAGGTAGGTATATGTCCCCTCATAGGCAGGTATAGGTAGGTATATGTCCCCTCATAGGCAGGTAGTAGGCCGGTATATGTCCCCTCATAGGCAGGTATAGGTCCCCCACGGCAGGTAGTAGGCCGGTATATGTCCCCTCATAGGCAGGTATAGGTCCCCCACGGCAGGTAGTAGGCCGGTATATGTCCCCTCATAGGCAGGTATAGGTCCCCCACGGCAGGTAGTAGGCCGGTATATGTCCCCTCATAGGCAGGTATAGGTCCCCCACGGCAGGTAGTAGGCCGGTATATGTCCCCCACGGCAGGTATATGTCCCCCAAGGCTGGTAATCGGCCGGTATAGGTCCCCCACGGCAGGTAGTAGGCCGGTATATGTCCCCCACGGCAGGTATATGTCCCCCACGGCAGGTACTAGGCAGGTATTTGTCCCCCACGTCAGGTATATGTCCCCCACGTCAGGTATATGTCCCCCACGGCAGGTATATGTCCCCCACGTCAGGTATATGTCCCCCACGGCAGGTATATGTCCCCTCATAGGCAGGTATAGGTAGGTATATGTCCCCTCATAGGCAGGTAGTAGGCCGGTATATGTCCCCTCATAGGCAGGGTATATGTCCCCCACGGCAGGTATAGGCAGGTATATGTCCCCTCATAGGCAGGTATAGGTCCCCCAACGGCAGGTAGGTAGCCGGTATATGTCCCCTCATAGGCAGGTATAGTCCCCCACGGCAGGTAGTAGGCCGGTATATGTCCCCTCATAGGCAGGTATAGGTCCCCCACGGCAGGTAATAGGCAGGTATATGTCCCCCACGGCAGGTATATGTCCCCCACGGCAGGTAGTAGGCCGGTATATGTCCCCCACGGCAGGTATATGTCCCCCACGGCAGGTAGTAGGCAGGTATATGTCCCCCACGTCAGGTATATGTCCCCCACGGCAGGTATATGTCCCCCACGGCAGGTATATGTCCCCCACGGCAGGTATATGTCCCCCACGGCAGGTATATGTCCCCCACGGCAGGTATATGTCCCCCACGGCAGGTAATAGGCAGGTATATGTCCCCCACGGCAGATAATAGTCCGGTATATGTCCCCCACGGCAGGTAATAGTCAAGTATAAGTACCCCACTGCAGGTAATAGGCAGGTATTATGTCCCCCATGCAGACACTCCTGCACCTCATCTTGCTCACCCCTCCGCATGTCAATTCTTTGAAAGGCGGACCCGACAGGAATGATGCAAACACGCAGCGGTGATCTCTTATGTAAACGCCGCTGCGTGTCTGTCATTGCCGGCAGTGATAAAGTCACTGCTAATCGTTAGATGCGTCTCTGGGTCCGTTCTGACGGTCCCAGAGACGCATCTGAAAAGCGTATGTTCACGCGGATGCAAGATGCTGGGTGAAGATACCCTAAATTTACTTGGTGCCAAGTTGTATGTAGCGGGCTTACTCACTCCACACATGGAGAGTGCGGGCTGTAAGTCACAGCAAGCAATCACCACTAGTGGCTGAGATCTGAAGCAGCTCTAACCGGGGCCACTTAATCATGTAGATACCACGGTAAATATGACTGCAGCATCTAAAGGTATGTTCACACGCCTTAATTTTGGCGCGCATTTCGGCACATATTTGTGCTCTAACACGGGCGAGATGCGCACCAAAATTATGGTAATCCATAGTTTTCATAGACAACTATGGATTACGCCTCCTCTGCCGCTCGTACAACCTGCAGCATACAGATAACACATCACTTACACCGCACAGTGAACTCCATACATTTGTCAGACCTGACCAAGTATTAACCTGGATACAAAATGCATTGTTTTTACAATAGAAATATCTATACTTTCCTGGTGGGACCTGCACCTATCTATTCAGTGAAATGATATCCTCGATCCCAAGCCAGATCCAGGGGAGCAACATCAGAACTCCATACAAATAAAACCCCTGCAAAAGTTCTGCACATTCCACCCCAGATAGAATTTGAAAGGGGATCCGGTCAAAGACAGCATTAAAAAGGACATGTCCAGCAAAACACCAGCCCTCACTCATATGGCTATGTAGACGGAAAACAACACAACTATGGCCTTGGAGCAAAACACACAAAGCTCAAAGCTGAACATAGCCCTGAAGGGGTTAAGGAATTCGCCACGGCCGATGCCACATCACGTGACCAGCGCGTCAGAGACCAGGCCCCAGTGTTCTAAGCAGTTATGTAGCAAGCCCTGGAACACTTCCAATGGCCCCGCCAATGATCTGAGCCCTGTAGTTTTCCCAGCAGAGAAAAAGTCCAACTTTCCGCACATCCCGCTACAGAGTCCGCCTCAGCCCGTCACATTGGACCAGGTTACATAACCAGCACTAGTATCGACACTTTGGAAGGCGACCTCGGCCCGCGCGGCGCTGTCCTGGCGGGAGCTGGTAACTTCCCTCTTTGGCTTATACCATTAATAACACCAGCCATGATAAGCTCTGGTTCCGGCCGGGATCTCCCCCGCACTCTTACCTTTGTCCAGCTCGTTGTCGACTCTACTTTGCTAGACGGAAATCCTGAGCACCGTGTGAAAGAAAGAGTATGAAATGGTATAGTCCAGAGTCTTACCACAAAGCTGCTGCTGAGTGGTCACGTGGACAGGCAGCCAGGAAAGGGGCGGAGCCTGAGCTTGCGGGCTCCTGAGGTGCAAACCGGAAGAGAGTGACTCCATTTTAGATAGCTTGGAAGTCACACAACAATGTTGGGATTTGTGCTGTGTGTGTTGGAGTAATGCAGCGGTTTCCTATCTTATCCGAATAAAACGAGGTGAAAAGAAATAAAACCTAAGCTCAGAGAGCTCCAAGGCGCCAACTTATGCTTTCCGTTGTTGTGTTAGAAAAGCGCCATTCTCACTCTGGCGCTATAAAGGGGCATCTATCGCCATTCTTTATACGAATGAAAACAAGATTTTTTTAAAAAAAATTGTAACTAGGTTTTTGAATTCTGTTTGTGTATAGTTATATTGGCAGCTGTATTTCCTGAACTGCCTTTAACAACATTAAGAAAGGAGCTTTACAACAGCTTCATGGACATAGAGTGAAGGAAATCGTTATTTGATCCTTTGCAGATTGTGTAAGTTTGCTCACTGACAAAGACGTGAAGTGTCTATAATTTTAAGGGTAGGTTAATTTTAACATTGAGAGATAGAATATCCAAAATAAAATCCAGAAAATCACATTGTATAAATTATATAAATTTATTTGCATTTTGCTGAGAGAAATAAGTATTTCTCCAAGAGGGGTGGTGACTTAACTCCTTAACGACCGCCCACTGTCTTTAGACGGCGGGCATTTCAGGTCGTTAGGCTGCAGCGACGTCTTTAGACGTCGCTGCAGACATCAGAGTTTGCGGCGCCCGGCGCCGCAATTGTGCTGGGATCGGGGCTGTACTACACAGCCCCGATCCCAGAGCATGTCCTGCAGGCATCGTGGAGCGGAGGAAACCTCCGCAACCCGATGCTTTAACCCTTTGATTGTGGCGGTGCATTACCGCAGCGCAATCAAAGGGTTCCCATGGTATGTCGGGTGATCGGAACACCCGGTGACCCGACAGAGCTCAGGGAACTGCTGCACAGTCAGCTCTGGGGACCTAGCGTGGCCCCAGAGCTATCTGTGTAATAAGCCAGTGACCAGGACACACTGTGTGCTGTTCTAATCACTGCCTGTGTCAGACTGACACAGATTATAATGTATTAGCATATGTGAATATGCTAATACTAAGTGTAAAAAAAAAATGTAAAAAAATTTAAAACAGTTCTCCCTTCATGGGAGTAAAAAAAAAAAGTACAAAAAAAACCATACAAAGTGTAAAAAAAGAATAAAAAAATAAATAATAAAATAAAAAGAAATATTTAATAAAAAATAATTGTACATAAATTACAAGCACAAAAAAACCTACACATATTTGGTATCCACACGACCGTACTAACCTGTAGAATTAATCTAACAAGTTATTAAGTGTGAAATGTGAATGATGAAAAAAAAAGAAATTAAAAAAAACCCAAAAACTTAAACTATACCCCCATAAAGTACAACTTGTCTCGAATAAAACAAGGCCTCATACAGCTGCGTCATTGAAAAAATAAAAAAGTTACAACTGTTGAAACGCAAAGAGGCAAAAACTAAAAAAATGTTCTGGTCATTAACTACTTTTCAGGCGTTCGGCTTAAGGGGTTAAAGGCATTGTGTCGCAAATTTATTTTTTTGCAGTAATGTGGGTGTTTTCTATAAGCCTTTTATTCTTAGTCGTAAATTTTATGTGGATCTGTTAAGTGAGTTTATAGAGATTCCTGTGTGTAAGAGCCCTGCCCCCCTCCAGAGACAGTCCTCTGCTCTGTGAATTGCAGGACACTCAGGAAGCTGCCATAAAGTAAACTGTAGGTAGGCCTCGTTCACACGGCTTATTTGGGCACGGATTGGCGCCGTACTCCGCGCCGGATTTGCGCTTCAGTACGGCGCCAATCCGTCCCTGTCATTACGGTAATCCATACTCTCATAGAGAACAGTGGATTCCGTCGCTCCTCCCCGCTCGGCTAATCCACCGAGCGGGGAGAAACTGACATGCACATTATTTACGGCGTGTACGCGCCTTAAACAATGCTTTGTCTATGCGGCCGGGAGCGGCGACCCCGCCGCGCTCCGGCCCCGCCCCGCCCCTTATTCACGGCAGATTTGTGAGCTCAATACGGCTCACAAATTCGTCGGGAATAAGCCGTGTGAACACGGCCTAAGAGACTTCAGACCATTCCCATCTCATTAGATTCCGTGAGAGTCCTCAAAGCCCCTCCCTGCTGTTAGCTCAGCTCTGCTCTATTGTCTGCAGGGAACCATGATTGTGGAGCCCAGAAGGGCAGCTAAGCAAGGCTGCCAGAGAAGTAGCAGACAAGTGTCCGACGTGTCCTCGTTCCTAATAAAGTGATTGTGCTTTTGTCGCTAACGATTTTTGCACAATTCAAGGTTTTTCTGCTAATTTTAGTCCTCTCGCTTCTAACGTTAAAAATGCTTTTTTATAACTGATTTTGGCGCAAGAATCGTTTTTTTTTTTTTAACGGATTTTTGCCCTAAAATCCTTTTATTTACAGATTTTGACACTAATAAAATTCTCTCGCTTCTGACGCAAAAAAATTCTTTTTTTTACGGATTTTGGCGCTAAAATCATTTTCTTTTTGGATTTTGGTGCTAATAAAGTTCTCTTGCTTCTGATGCTGAAAATTCGACTCTTTACAGATTTTGGCACTGAACTCCGTTCCGCTGCGGATTTTGGCGCTAAACTCCGTTTCTAAACTCCGTTCCGCTGCGGATTTTGGCACCGAACTCCGTTTCTAAACTCCGTTCCGCTGCGGATTTTGGCGCCGAACTCCGTTTCTAAACTCTGTTCCGCTGCGGATTTTGACGCCGAACTCCGTTTCTAAACTCTGTTCCGCTGCGGATTTTGGCGCTGACTCCGTTTCGCTGCGGATTTTGGCGCCGAACTCTGTTTCACTGCGGATTTTGGCGCGAACTCCGTTTCTAAACTCCGTTCCACTGCGGATTTTGGCGGAACCCGTGTATTCTCCGTTTCCGCTCGCCGGATTTTGGCGCTATAGTCCTGTTGTACACTCCGTTTCACTGCGGATTTTGGCGGCGATCTCTGTTTCGCTGCGGATTTTGGCGCCGAACTCCGTTTCTAAACTCCTTTCCACTGCGGATTTTGGCGCTGAACTCCGTTTCGCTGCGGATTTTGGCGCCGAACTCCGTTTCTGAACTCTGTTTCGCTGCGGATTTTGGCGCCGGACTCCGTTTCGCTGCGGAATTTGGCGCCGGACTCCGTTTCGCTGCGGAATTTGGCGCCGGACTCCGTTTCTAAACTCCGTTCCGCTGCGGAGTTTGGCGCTGAAACTCTGTTCCGCTGCGGATTTTTGGCGCTAAAGTCCGTTTCTACACTCCGTTCCGCTGCGGATTTTTGTGCCTAAAGTCCGTTTCTACACTCCGTTCCGCTGCGGATTTTGGCGCTAAAGTCCGTTTCTAAACTCCATTCCGCTGCGGATTTTGACACTAAAGTCCGTTTCTAAACTCCATTCCGCTGCGGATTTTTGCCGCCGAACTCTGTTTCGCTGCGGATTTTGGCGCTGAACTCTGTTTCGCTGCGGATTTTGGCGCCGAACTCCGTTTCTCAACTCCGTTCCGCTGCGGATTTTGGCCCTGATCTCCGTTCCGCTGCGGATTTTGGCGCTACAGTCCGTTTCTACACTCCGTTCCGCTGCGGATTTGGGCGCTAAAGTCCGTTTCTAAACTCCGTTCCGCTGCGGATTTTGGTGCTAAAGTCCGTTTCTAAACTCCGTTCCGCTGCGGATTTGGGCGATAAACTCTATTCCGCTGCGGATTTTGGCGCTAAAGTCCGTTTCTAAACTCCGTTCCACCGCGGATTTTGGCGCTAAACTCCATTTCTAAGTTACGTTCCGCTGCGGATTTTGGCGCCGAACTCCATTTCGCTGCGGATTTTGGTGCCGAACTCTGTTTCGCTGCGGATTTTGGTGCCGAACTCTGTTTCGCTGCGGAATTTTGCCGCCGAACTCTTTCGTGGGATTTTAGCACGAATCTGTTTCGCTGCGGATTTTGGCGCTGAACTCCGTTTCTACACTCCGTTCCGCTGCGGATTTTGGCGCTGAACTCCGTTTCTACACTCCGTTCCGCTGCAGATTTTGGCGCTGAACTCCGTTTCTAAACTGTTTCGCTGCGGATTTAGGCGCCGAACTCCGTTTCTAAACTCCGTTCCATGGAGGATTTTGGGAGCGACTGAACTCCGTTCCGCTGCGGATTTTGGCGCTAAAGTCATTTCTACACTCCGTTCCCGCTGCGGATTTTTGCGCTAAAGTCCGTTTCTAAACTCCGTTCCGCTGCGATTTTGGCGCTAAAGTCCGTTTTCTACAACTCCGTTCCGCTGCGGATTTGGGCTAAAAGTCCGTTTCTAAACTCGTTCCGCTGCGGATTTTGGTGCTAAAGTCCGTTTCTACACTCCGTTCGTGGGATCTTTGCGCTAAATCCGTTTCTAAACTCCGTTCCCTGCGGATTTTGGGCTAAAGTCTTTCTAACTCGTTCCGCTGCGGATTTGGGCGCTAAAGTCCAGTTTCTAACTCCGTTCCACCGCGGATTTGGGCGCTAAATCCGTTTCTAACTCCGTTCGCTGCGGATTTTGGTGCTAAGTCTTTCTAACTCTGTTCCACTGCGGATTTTTGGCGCCGAACTCTCGTTCCGCTGCGGATTTTGTGCGCTAAAGTCCGCGTTTTCTAAACTCGTTTACGCTGCGGATTTTGGCGCAAACTCTGTTCCGTTGCGGATTTTGGCGCTAAACTCTATTTTGCTGCGGATTTTGGCGCCGAACTCCGTTCCGCTGCGGGCTTTGGCGCCGAACTCCGTTCCGCTGAGGACTTTGGCGCCCAACACCGATCCGCTGCGCACTTTGGCGCCCAACTCCGTTCCGCTGCGGACTTTGGCGGCCAACTCCGTTTCTAAACTCTGTTCCGCTGCCGATTTTGGCACCGAACTCCGTTTCTAAACTCCGTTCCGCTGCGGATTTTGCCGCTAAACTCCTTTTCTGAACTCCGTTACGCTGCGGATTTGGGTGGTAAACTGGTTCTGAACTCCGTTCCGCTGCGGTTTTTGGCGCCGAACTCCGTTTCGACTGCCGTTTCCGCTGCGGTATTTGGTTTGCCTGAACTCCGTTCCGCTGCGGATTTTGGCGCCGAACTCCGTTTCTAAACTCCGGTTTGCTGCGGATTTTGGCGCCGACCTCCATTTCACTGCGAATTTTGGCGCCGACGTCCGTTTCGCTGCGGATTTTGCCGCCGACGTCCGTTTCGCTGCGGATTTAGGCGCCGACCTCTGTTTCTCTGCAGGGCTCCTGCGTCTTTTGGACCAAGAATTGATATGTCACTTCATGGAACGGATCCGAAAGACGCAGTGAGACGCATCAGAGATCACTCGTGTGAACGCTGATGCGTGTTTCTAATAAACTGCAATGTATTATCACACTGCTATTTATTAGATAAAGTGTTTGGGTCCGTTTGGGGACTGACAGACGGACCCAAACATATCCAAAAGCGTATGTAACACGGAGTCAAAGACGCTGTGTGAACATACCCTAAATGTAATCACAATTTCACTCTGATTATTCCTTTTTCAGCTATAGATACACAGCAGCTCTGTATGGTGTCCTCAGAGTCTACAATCCCCATCCCCCTCCGTATGCACACCGGGGAACTGTGGATTACCGTAATGACAGGGACGGATTTCAGCCGTACTGCAGCGCAAATACGGCGCGCAATACGGCTGAAATCCGTGCCCAAATCAGCCGTGTGAACTGGCCCTAATACAACATGTTTACTTTTTGCATATTGTTGCCATTTTTAGCATTGCATATGTTTTTTAAATACATGTGATTGTTGGCACTTTATGGGTGGTACACTTTTGCAATTAGGGGTGTCCAATGAGAGCACTGCATAGGAGGGGAGCAGATTCTATAGATCTGAAGCCTTGCAGTTATACCATTCTGCGCTATGAGTAAGCACATTTTCCGAAACGTGTCAGCCGTCCTTATGCATCAGTGATATGTTGGGTGGATTGTAACCATGATTTTTTAATTTCTATAATAAATAATTTGAAGTTTTAATATACCCCATCTCTCTCTGGTTGGAAGCTGGCTCATCTTTGTATTCCGAAAAGGGCCCTGAAGAATGACAAATCTACCCTCTGTGTCTATTATAGGATGAGCGACCTGAATGAGGCAAGTATTAGAGAGCGATATGGTAACTCCTGCCTTTTTTTGAGTTTGGGAAGCCATGTACGTCTGTGGGTATAAGTGCTCATCGAAGGAAAAATTTCCATTTTGATTGAAATGAATTTTCTGGATAAAACTACATCAGCCTTATGAAATTTCAGCTATGTGAGCAAGAGACGTCTCTTAGTGGGATAATCAAAACCTCTAGCGTCAATAGATATCAACTTAGCCATAGGAAACACAATAGAGGAAATAAAAGCACATTTTAAAAAATATTACTGGAGGTCAGAAAGAAACCTACATACAGTGCCTTGTGAAAGTATTCGGCCCCCTTGAACTTTTCATCCTTTTGCCACATGTCAGGCTTCACAAGTAAAGTTATAAATTTTTAATTTTTTTGTGAAGAATCAACAACAAGTTGGACACAAGTGTAAAGTGGAACGAAATTTCTTGGATATTTTAACTTTTGTAAAAAATAAAAAACTGAAAAGTGGGGCGTGCAATATTATTCGGCCCCTTTACTTTCAGTGCAGCAAACTCACTCCAGAAGTTCAGTGAGGATCTCTGAACGATCCAATGTTGTCCTAAATGACTGATGATAAATATAATCCACCTGTGTGTAATCAAGTCTCTGTATATATGCACCTGCTCTGTGATAGTCTCGGGGTTCTGCGTAAAGTGCAGAGAGCATCCTGAAGACCAAGGAACACACCACGCAGGTCCGTGATACTGTTGTGAAGTTTAAAGCTGGATTTGGATACAAAAAGATTTCCCAAACTTTAAACATCCCAAGGAGCACTGTGCAAGTGATCATGTTGAAATGGAAGGAGTATCAGATCACTGCAAATCCACCAAGACCCGGCCGTCCCTCTAAACTTTCATCTCAAACAAGGAGAAGACTGATCAGAGATGCAGCCAAGAGGCCCATGATCACTCTGGATGAACTGCAGAGATCTACAGCTGAGGTGGGAGAGTCTGTCCATAGGACAACAATCAGTCGTACACTGCACAAATCTGGCCTTTAATAATAATCTTTATTTATATAGCGCCAACATATTCCGCAGCACTTTACAAATTCAAGGGTAAATGTACAGATATTACACATTAAAAGTACTTACAAATGAGACACAATGTGTGAGGGCCCTGCTCGTGAGAGCTTACAATCTATTAGGGTGTAGGCCTTTATGAAAGAGTGGCAAGAAGAAAGCCATTTCTCAAAGATATCCATAAAAAGTGCCACAAGCCACCTGGGAGACACACGAAACGTGAAAGAAGGTGCTCTGGTCAGATGAAACCAAAATCAAACTTTTTGGCCACAATGCAAAACGATATGTTTGGTGTAAAAGCAACACAGCTCATCACCCTGAAAACACCATCCCCACTGTCAAATATGGTGGTGGCAGCATCATGGTTTGGGCCTGCTATTCTTCAGCAGGGACAGGGAAGATAGTTAAAATTGATGGGAAAATGGATGGAGAAAAATACAGGACCATTCTGGAAGAAAACCTGTTGGAGTCTGCTAAAGACCTGAGACTGGGACCTAGATTTATCTTCCAACAAGACAATACCAAACATAAGCAAAATCTACAATGGAATGGTTCACAAATAGGTGTTAGAATGGCCAAGTCACAGTCCAGATCTGAATCCAATCGAGAACCTGTGGAAAGAGCTGAAAACTGCTGTTCACAAACGCTCTCCATCCAACCTCACTGAGCTCCAGCTGTTTTCCAAGGAAGAATGGGCAAGAAATTCGGTCTCTCGATGTGCAAAACTGATAGACATACCCCAAGCAACTTGCAGCTGTAATCGCAGCAAAAGGTGGTGCTACAATGTATTAACTTAAGGGGGCCGAATAATTTTGCACACCCCACTTTTCAGTTTTCCTTTTTTTACAAAAGTTTAAAATATCCAATAAATTTCGTTCCACTTCACAATTGTGTCCTAATTGTTGTTGATTCTTCACAAAAAAAATTTAAATTGTATATCTTTGTTTGAAGCCTGAAATGTGGCAAAAGGTTGAAAAGTTCAAGGGGGCCGAATACTTTCACAAGGCACTGTATATTTCACTGTATTGTTTTGTGAACGCCATTGTATATTAATAATAATCTTTATATAGTGCCAACAAATTCTGCAGCACTTTACAATGTAGAGGGTATAATTACAGACAAAAGACAGACATTACACAATAAAAGCTACTTACAGATGAGACACGGCCCTGCTTGCAAGAGCTTACAATCTATGAGGGTGCTTGGGGAGATGAAGGGTGAGAAGTGTTAAGTTTAAATTGGTCCAGCCTTGTTTCATAAATATGGGGTGGTTTACATAAAAATTTGGTGAACTTGCCACCATGACAGTACAACTATATACAGATAAGTGCCTGCGAGTGCCCTAGTGTAGGGAGTGACAGAAGCGTGTGTGATAGCAGGTGGGGGTTAGCAATTAGGGATCTTGGTAGGCCTGCCTAATAAGATGTATTTTCAGGGCTCTCTTAAAACTATGAAGGCTAGGATTTTGCCTGATGGTACGTGGTAGGATGTTCCAGAGGTTCGGATGATTGCGGTCTGTAGTTTGATGTCCGCAGCAGAGCGGAGAGAGCGGATGGGGTGGTAGACAGAGATAAGGGAGGAGATGTAGGGGGGTGCAGCACTGTTGAAAGCATTATGGGTGAGTGTGATGAGTTTATATTGTATCCTGTACTGAATAGGCAATCATTGCAGTGACTGACACAGGGTAGAGGCATCAGTATAGCGGCTGGAAAGAAAGATGAGCCTGGCTGCTGCATTCAGGACAGATTGGAGATGGAAAAATTTGCAGAGTGGAAGACCGATAAGCCAGGAGTTGCAGTAGTCAAGATGAGAAAGAATAAGAGCCAAAATGAGAGTTTAAGTGGTCTCCACAGTAAGAAACGGATGGATTCTGAAGATGTTCTTGAGGTGCAGGTGACAAGAGTGGGTAAGGGATTGGATATAGGGGGAGAAGGACAGATCAGAGTCTAGAATAACCCCAAGACAGCGGGCCTGCTGCCTAGGAGTTATGGTGGTACCACACACTGAGAGAGAAATAGCAGATGGGGGTTGGTTAGTAGATGGCGGAAAAATAAGAAGTTCAGTTTTAGTGAGGTTTAGTTTGAGATAGAGAGTGGACATGATGTCAGAGACAGTGGACAGGCAGTCGCTGGTGTTTTGTAGCAGGGCAGGAGTAAGTCTTGGGAAGAGGTGTATAATTGGGTATCATCAGCGTAGAGATGGTACTGGAAGCCAAATATACTGATGGTTTGGCCAATGTATGTATAGATTGAGGAGAGGACCAAGAACCGATCCCTGAGGGACCCCAACAGTAAGAGGGAGAGGAGAAGTAGACCCTGCAAATGAGACACGGAAGAATCGGTCAGAGAGGTAAGATGAAAACCAAGAGAAAGCAGTGTCTTGGATGCCAATAGCACGGCGCATGCTGAGGAGAAGACGGTGAGCAACAGTGTCAAATGCTGCAGAGAGATCCAGAAGAACCAACAACGAGTAGTTGCCCTAAGGTTTAGCAGTAAGGAGGTCATTAGAGACTTTAACTACAGCAGTTTCTGTGGAGTGTAAAGTGCGGAAATCTGATTGTAAAGGATCGAGAAGAGTTATCAGAGAGATAGTGGATTAGACGAGAGTAGACCAAGCGTTCCAGGAGTTTAGAGATAAAGGGAAGGTTAGAGACTGTTCGGTAGTTGGCAGCGCAGGATGGGTCCAGAGTGGGCTTTTTTAGTAAAGGGGTTAGTAGCTTGTTTAAACAAGTAGCTTGTTTAAACGAAGATGGAAAGGAATGAAGTATTTTAGCCTCTCAATTTTTTTCTGTCACTCTTAGAGCCAAATTTTCTTCACTAAGTTGTTCCACATATGCAGTTTACTGTTACGGTTGATAATTACAGCTTCTCACCGGTATAGGTATAAAAATTAACCAGAACATTTTCTCCCTTTGACTAGAATGGGCTTCGAGTTCAAGTTCGAATAGAACCTTGAACCAAACACACTTGTACAACAGGAGGGACTAAAGAGGAACAATTTACATCAGAGGGGAATGATGTATATGACAGGAAGAACTAAAGAGGAACAATGCATATCAGAGTGGAATGATATATATGACAGGAGGAACTAAAGAGGAACAATGTATATCAGAGGGGAATGATGTATACGACAGGAGGAACTAAAGAGGAATGATGCATATCAGAGGGGAACAATGTACACGACAGGAGGAACAAAAGTGGAACAATGTATATCAGAGGTGAATGAAGTACACAACAGGAGGAACAAAAGAGGAACAATGTATATCAGAGTGGAACGATGTATATGAGAGGAGGAACTAAAGAGGAAGGATGTATATCAGAGGGGAATGATGTATATCAGAGGGGAACGATGTATATCATAGGAGGACACTTGTCTGCAGAATTGATAAGGTATTACCACCCAACTCTGTTGCTTCTCTGGCAGCCTTGCTGGAGCACAGAGCGACTGAAAAGATGTTCAGTATCTGTTCCTCTGGGCTCCACAATCATGGCTACCTGCTGTGAACTGCAGACAATAGAACATGCTGAGCTCATAGGGAGGGGTTGTGAGGGATCTCACTGAAGCTAATGAGACTGGAATTGTCTCAAGTCTCTTACCTACAGTGTTTACTTTATGGCAGCTTCCTGTGTGTCGTGCTCTCACACAGCACAGGGCTGTCTTTGAAGAGGGGCAGGGCTGGGTACACACAAGTTTATGTTATAACTGTCTCTAAAAGCTCACAATGAAAATAAATGTAGGGGGGGCGTGGCCTGGTCTGCTATGTAGCTGGACATGCGGTGAAAGAGCTCCTCCGGTCTGCTGTTTATAACTGCCCAACAAAGCCATTGCAAGCACTCAAAACCAGTCCTTATTGCGTTCTGACTGACCAGGGTGGAATAGTGAGTTGGACCGGGACCTTATATTGCTATCCTTGAACAATTATCCTGTATTTCCTGGTGCGGCCTACCTCAGAAGCCACGGCGCGTTGCTCAGGCGCGCTCTGTCTCCTGGCTCAGTATCATGCGTTACAAAGCCTGTCGGACGCAAGTACATCTTCTGCCTGGCTTCAGGGGACTGGTGGAGAAACGACCTCTTGGTTTCCACTGACCTTCTAAGGTACGGAACGGGAAGCTCCAATCTCGGGTGGACGTGACCTCGCTGCTCACCCGCTGCTACTACTGGGCGCGTGCGGCCATTAACTGTCACTCGCTGTAGCTGAGCAGCACGAGCCAGTGACTCGCGCGCTGATAAGTGCCAGAGCTCCCTGTACAGCTCATATAACTGTGAAGCTTCACTACTCACAGACTGAGGCATTCCTCGTTCCCCTCTCGAGCAGTCTCTCTGCTACCCTCAAGAGATTTATGCACCGGGGCTTGACACTCCTGCCTGATGCCTTGGTCAAAGACAGACATTCCTGTGTCTTCACTCCAGCCATCCCAGAGAAGTTGTAATAACAGTTTCCCGGACCATTGCTCTCCTAGTTCTCCCTCACTCTTTCCTCACCATCCCAGTTTCAAGAAATCATATCATTATATTTGGAAAAGAAGTTTGATGAAAGAAGAGGAGTAATAAAAATAATACAAAAAAACTATTAAAAAGAATTATATAAATAAAAATATAAAATTATATACATAAATATAAAGTCCCCTTACTGTCTCCAGCAGTTTTAAAAGTACTATAAAGTTTCCCATACTGAACTCATTGGTGCCTGCCACACCTTCTTTTGGTTGCTCCCCCTAGTGTCCATTATAGGCTCTGTACCCTAGGTCTGTGATCCTCTCTCTTATCAGACTCTACAGTTCCCAACTTGCCGTTTCTATTTTAAGCTTCTATCCACAACCAACTGCAATATGGGGGAATCTCCAAGAAAAAACAAAGTCTTGGACCTATAAGATAGGTCCATACGTAACAATATACAAATCCATGGAATTCCGGAGTCGGTCACCCCGGACCAACTCAACACCTATCTGACTGAGCTTATGTCCTTAATCTTGCCTAACGCTGGAAAACAAGAATTAATCGTCGACAGGATTCATTGGATCCTGAAGCCTAAATCTCTCCCACAACAAGTGCCGTGGAATACCATTGCACGTATACACTTTTATAACATAAAGGAGCAGTTTCTGAGAGCGCTTCATAAGGTGGACTTCTTACCTTAAGGGTTCCAGCCCATCTCCCTTTTCCCTGACCTATCAGCGGCAACCATGTTGAGACGGAAGGAATTTCAACAATTAACAAAAATTCTCAGAAATTTTGTCTACCGCTGGGGCTTCCATGTGAAGATCATAATTACTAAAGAGGGAACACAATTCATCTGCAACTCCCCTGAGGAGACCGGCGCACTTCTTAAAACCTGGGGTTGCTTCCCAATTCGGATTCAAGCCCCGTAAGAAAGAAACAACCATGACCAGAAATGCTCACTCCCCTATGGTCGGATAAGAACTCTAGGCTTCGCTCTCGCGTGGACAACTATGTCTGGAATGTATCCTTTGCTTGCATTTAATCACCGTGGAGCCTTCCTGTGACCTACTCTCATGCTCTCTTGCAGCTCTTTAGGCAGGACTTGCCCCACCTTGCATTCCAAAAGGAATAAACTCTTGAATATGCATAGTGTGCAACTGTTGAATGTTCTTGTTGTTTCTATTGTTCTGGCAGCACGCCTCTGTTGTCCTTACTGTGCCACATTTGCATATCTTAGAATTGGGCTTTATCTTTGTTACAGGTTGATCTGCCCATCCCTTGTTCTTGCACTACATTTATGTCTATCAAGCTAATGACTTACAATGTGAAGGGACTTAATTCTCCATTTAAACGTTCTTTGCTATGGAGAGAGATCTCTAAATCAAACTTTGATATAATATGTTTTCAGGAGACCCACCTTCTTGCAGCAGATGCCTATAGATTAAAGCATAAAAATTTTCCTTTAATGTTTCAAGCCCATTCCACTCAAAAAAAAGCTGGCGTTGCGATAGTTATTAAACACTGTTTCCTTTCACCTTACACAACCTATTGTAGATCCAGAGGGAAGATACATCATCCTTCTATGTGAAATTGGTTTGAAACACTATACCATAGTCAATGTGTATGCCCCTGACAACAAGCAATTTACCTTTCTTCGTGGGGTCCTCTCTGTGGCAAAGAACGTGAGGAAAGGGTCGTTGCTGATATGTGGGGATTTTAATGCTGTTGTCAACGGTTCAATGGATAGATCTAGTCAAAGAGGCAACTCCTCCTCTGATATCAATCCCATTTTACTAGAGGCGGATCTACATGACAACTGGTGATATTTACATACAAAAAAAGAGATTTACTTTCTACTCTGCGGCTACGTCTGTCCATTCCTGTATTGATCTCTTTATTATTGACAAAAATGCTCTATAGCAGGTCCACTCCTCCTCAATAGGATATATCACATGGTCGGGCCATGCACCGGTGTTTTTAACGCTCACTGCTCCTACTTCTGGTCCAGGCCATTTTATTTGGAGGTTAAACAACTATCTTCTTAAAAGTTCTGACAATGTTTTGTACTTACGTTCTAAGCTTAAAGAATATTTTTCTGTGAACTCCCATTCAGTGGACTGGTGCGCTCCCTCCCTCTGGTGCGCTCATAAGGCGTACATTAGGGGTATTTATATCCAATTAGCTTACAGGGAAAAGGCAAAAAGACAATCTGCCCTTAATAATCTGCTATCAGGGATTAAAACAGCCGATCTAAACTTTAAACAAAACCCTTCCTTGTCGAAAAAGGAACACCTAGATACCCTTAGAAATAACTTACGCTCTCTATATATTCACCAATATAAACATAACCTGGCCAAAATGAAATGGCAATTTTATCTGCAAGGAGACAGACCATCTAAACTTTTGGCCAGAAGAATTAAAGTACAACATGCCAAATCACGAATTCATTATTTGAAAGGCCCATCGGGTAATAAGATTTTAAATCTGCTGGAGATTGCCCAGCAGTTTGCAAACTATTATGCTCACTTATATAACCTGCAGTCTAGTGAACATTTAAAGCCTCCCTCGGATTATGAAATTAATGATTTCTTATCTTCTATAAACTTACCCTCTCTCACTATCCCTCAATTAGAGAGCCTTAATCTTCCCTTCTCCCAATCGGAAATTCAACTTGCAATTAAACACAGTAAACTAAACAAAGCCCCTGGACCAGATGGTCTAACAAATGAGTATTTTCATGTGTTCTCTGATATTCTTACACCCCGCTTAACATCCCTGTGCAATGATATTGTTTCTTCTGGAGACCCCCCTATGGAACTCTTTTCTGCCATAATAACCACAATTCCCAAACCTAGTAAACCTTAAGAAGTAGTGTCTAATTATAGGCCAATTTCTCTTTTAAATTTGGATATTAAATTATTTGCTAAAATTATTGCCTCTTGCTTGAATAGCATTCTCCCAACACTTATCCACAAAGATCAGGTAGGTTTTGTTCAGGGGAGACAAGCCAGGGATGCAACTCTTCGTCTTCTTGATCTGGTCCAAATCGCCACCTCGTCGAATTTAGAAGTAGCCTTTCTCTCATTAGATGCAGAGAAAGCCTTTGATAGGGTTAATTGGCAATATATCAAACTTGTTCTTGGGAAATTTGGATTTTTCTGGCCCTATATTTCAAGCCATTATGGCCCTCTACGCTAAAGCATCTGCGAAAGTTTTCACATCAGGCTTTCTCTCACAATCTTTTGATTTACATAATGGAACCAGACAAGGGTGCTCTCTCTCGCCCTTAATTTTTGTTCATTGCATGGAACCCCTGGCAGAATACATTAGGAGTGATT
Organism: Phyllomedusa bahiana; assembly: GCA_025379985.1. NCBI lineage: Eukaryota > Metazoa > Chordata > Amphibia > Anura > Hylidae > Phyllomedusa > Phyllomedusa bahiana. Next base: position 46,875 of record JAODAL010008258.1, on the reverse strand, counting down.
CGCAAATTTCTGGTTTATTGGTTAATGATATACATTATAAAATAAGCCTATATGCGGATGATGTAATGCTAATGACATCTAACCCGTATACCTCTATCTCACGTATTTTAGAAGTTCTAGAAGTATTTTCGCCACTCCTCCTTTTATAAATTAAATAAGACAAAATCCTCTATATTCCCAGTTACTAAACCATCTAACCAGACCCTCAGACTTAGGGACTTTGGCTTTACCTGGACGGAATCTTCAGTTAATTATTTAGGAATTGCCATTACTGCATCTCCCCATAATACTATTCAAGCTAACTATAACTTTTTGCTCGAAAATATGGAAAAATAAATTGCTCGTCTTACCCTTTTCAACTTATCTTGGATTGCTAGAATTAATGTGCTCAAAATTACCCTCCTCCCCAAATTTATATATGTTTGCAGAGCCATCCCTTACTTAATTCCCTTCCAAATATTGCATAAACTTCAAAAATTAACTTCATCCTTTATTTGGAAAAAGGGCAAAGCTAGAACAAATTTTTGCTTCATTATAGACAAAATGAAGGCGGTTTATCAGTTTCCAACTTTCTCCACTATAATAGAGCAACCCTCTTAGATCAAGCCTTTTTTCTCTGGCACGAGTCAGATGCCACCACCTGGTCTCAATTAGAATCATCTCAGAACTTCATCTCAGAACGTCACTGCTTGGTGCCCCCTTAACCCTTGCCTCACGATTTCTGACCTTTTTAAGGTTTGGTCTTCTTATGTGCTGCCTTGTAAATGGATTCATATTACAAAAGAGAACATTCCGATTGCTTCCCTAAAGTGCTGGAATGCCCTTCTAGCTTTCAATTCATGGCAGTTGTTTAACCTAAATGCTGTTGATCAGCTGTTTCAAGGCCCCTATATGTGCGACTTCTTAGGTTTATCTCGTACACATTCCTTACCTAACTTTTCCAATAGCTAAAAGTTAGACATCTCCTTCAGACTGTCCGATGTCCCTCCTCCCCTCTCACATTTCTTGGACTTTCACAACTTCATCTTTAATATGAAAGGCCTTGAAAAAGGTCTTATGTTAACATATAATTTGCTGTACTCCAACACTAACATTATCACAGGGATTAAATGGGAAAAAGAGATGGGGAAACAATTCCCGATTGATAGCTGGACTAAAGCCACAACCACTGCCTCGAAACTTTCTAAATGTATTAACCACAGGAAGACTATTTTCAAAATTAATCTTAGATGGTACCTCCCACCAACACGTGTAGCACAAGAGAAAACGATGGATCCAGCGGTGGGTAGATATTAAGCCATCATTTTATTGTAGGCACACATAGGAGGGTACACACAGGGTACAGGCTTCCGACGCGTTTCGGCCGTACACAAATGCCCTTGTTAGTTTTCTCTTGTACTAGTTTTTGAGAAGCCGTGGCTGGAGGCTAGGATCTTGTGCGGAGGGAAGCCTAAGGCGGAGCTGGACCGCTTATTGGAAACCGTATGCGGACATTACTGGTGAGCTGACACCTATTTCCTTTTATGACTGCTCAACACGTGTAGCACACATGTTTTTGAGCGCCTCAGATATGTCCTGGAAGCAGTGCGAACAACAAGGCACTATGCTGCATGTCTTGTGGGGTTGCCCCTCTCTCAAAATCTTTTGGTCTGAAGTCTTTTCGCTTTAATTCGAAGTCACCAAATTCAGATGTAATCCTACTCCAGAACTTGCAGTCCTTGACATTGGTATACAGGAAATCCCAGTTTCCTTTCGTACGATCCTATTCCATTTACTAATTGCTGCTAGGACCTCTATAGCCTTTCATTGGAAGGAGCCTATTGTTCCTACCATTTCTGAAGTCATTCGATAAGTGAATTATAATTGTATGTGTGAACTAAAGCTCGCAGACTCCTCCTCCAATTGTAATAAAAAGGCTCACCTGTGGTCCGACTGGACACGTTCCAAATACTTCACTCCTGGTCTAATCTGATGTCTTATATATCTAGATGATGTTAGTTTAATATAAAGCTATATATGAGTCCCTTCATTTGTCTTTCATGATGTACTTCCGATTCTTAGTAAATTGCTACTCGTGTTTACGGTTTACAAGATACCTCTTTTTCTCGGTTTGCTGCTGTTATTTTATGTTTATCTCATATTTTGACTGTATCTGCTCATATATTTCTAAATAAAACTTGTTTAAGAAAATAAATGTAACTGAGAATAAAAAGGGGCTAGAAAACACACAGTACAGCAAAAAAAAAAAAAATTGCGACACAATCCCTTTAAGGTGGAATGCAAGTCTTCCTTTTCTTTTGATTTAGGGAGCCCACTAATTCTAATATTGTGCCGTCACCCTCTGTTGTCTAAATTTTCCAACTGTTTTGTAGTTTCACAAAGTACTTTAGCATTCACATCTGCTTGTATTTGAGAGACATACCTCGTGGAATCATCATGAGCGTCTTCTAATGAATCTATACGTCCAGCCGTGTGATTCAAATCGTGCCGAATAGACGCTTTTTCAGATTGGCAAGCGTCCTTAATTTCAGCGACCACATTTTTTAAGTCGTTTTTAGTTGGAAGTTGTATATAGTCCCTCATTTCTGGATCAACATGTACAACGGGTGTGTTAGAGCTTTCATCTCCCAAAAGGGACTCCTGGGATAGCAGATAGGTTGTTTTATCATGGACATATTGGTGAGTTTCCTTTTGGACCTGTGAACCTTAGCTGATTTAGGTGGCATAGTAGCTGCAAGGATGACATAAAAATAGAGTAATGTAGAATGTTTAGATAGAAAAAACAGCAACTTGCAAAGTAGGGAGATCTCTAGTGGTGAGAGGAGGAATTAAATATATGGAGTAGGTTGTAGAAACTAAATTGCACTAAAATTTATGTCAAATCTCTGTGAAGTAACAAAACACTATCAGTTGATGTAAAGTAGATGGCAGGCATACAAAATCAGCAATCTGAGGCCAATTAATGTAGCTGAAAAATTATAATTAAAGTGTCTCCAATCGTAACTTCACTGTCACCGTCATTTCACTGTGGATTAGATATAAAGAGAGCCCTGGCATGTATAACGAAGGCCACTGTTGCTTTTTAAATTGGCGTACCTACTCCATTCACTTCATGCTTGAACAGACACTTAAGAGTTATTGCAATTGCTCATGCTACTCCCACAACAAGGGTTTCGATTCTCACCCCTGGTAAGGTGTCTAGAAACACCCTGCTCCTCAGATTGGAGTCCGGAAGGAATTTTTTCCATAAAATGAGGACAATTGGCTTCTACCTCATGGGGTTTTTTGCCTTCCACTGGATCAACACTTTAGCACAATAGTCTGAACTGTATGGACATTGGTCTTTTTTTCATCCTTACAAACTACGTAATTCTGAAATTTGCATCAAAATCTGATTTAATTCTACCTCTTGTTGATTCCAGTGGGAAATACATGTTGTAGTTCACGCCTAAAAAAGAGGTGATATATCACTTCATGATATGAAGAATCATGATGGATTTAGCATTGTGTAGTGAGATGTGTGTTAGCCTAATTAAAACTGAGCTAATTAAAAAAAATAAAAATAAAAAAGCCTTGGATTTCTGCCGTGGATTCCACATTTTTCTAATTGAAACATCGCTAAGGTCTTCTGAAAAGAAAATTTAAAAAACTTTATTGGGAGGGAAAGCTATGATGCTTTGGACTATAGGAAAGATAATTTACAGTCACTAAAATTGGCTTGTTCCTCAAAATTTTACAGCAGAATTACCAGTGGGGATTTAACAGTTAAATCCCCATTGAGAGTTGGGGGTTAGGGTGATTCTCCAGATTCTGAGATGTCCGGCCTGTAAAATGAGATAAAGACCCTAATGCAGTTCTGCAGATATTGCCAGTCAGGATTAGTTTTTTTGTCTGCCCATAAAGTGGACATTACTTGAGTTAAATAAGCAACAACAGTTGTGTTCAAAATAATAGCAGTCCAATATGACTAACCAGATTACCACATGTCAAACAATTAACCAGTTGGTGCAGTAGATTCTTAGAAAACCAACAGACTCCGATTTATTCGTAGTCTGCATGTTTTTTAGTTTGTGTATTTGAGCAATTATTTGAAAGGGGATGTGTTCAAAATAATAGCAGTATGGAGTTCAATTAGTGAGGTCAATCATTCTGTGAAGAAACAGGTGTGAATTAGATGGCCCTTATTTAAGGGTGAAGCCAGTACATGCATTTCTCCTTGAAAGCCTGATAAATATAGGTCGTTCGATACATTGCTCAAAAGAACAGTGCACTTTGATTAAAAAGTTGATTGGAGAAGGTAAGACTTATAAAGAAGTACAGACAATGATAGGCTGTTCAGCTAAAATCATTTCCAATGCTTTAAAATAGAAAGCAAAACCTGAGAGGCGTGGAAGAAAACGAAAGACTATGATTCAAATGGATCGAACAATAGCCAGAATGATAACCAATGATCAGCTCCAGGATGATCAAAGACAGTCTCAAGTTACCTGTGAGTACTGTGGCAGGTAGAAGACACCTGTGTGAAGCTAATCTATTAGCAAGAAGTCCCCGCAAAAGTTCCATTGTTACAAAAAAGACATGTGCCGAAGCGAATACAATTAGCCAAAGAACACATTAACTGGCCAAAAGAGAAATGGAGAAACATTTTGAGGACTGATGAAAGATTGTTCTTTTTGGGTTCAAGGGTCGCAGACAGTTCGTCAGACGAACCTCAAACTCTGAATTCAAGCCACAGTACACTCTGGAGACAGTGAAGCATGGTGGTACAAGCATCATGATATGGGCATGTTTCTCTTATGGTTCCGGGCCTACAGTTGAAACCAGAAGTTTACATACAATATGTAAAAAAATACATATGCATGTTTTTCTCACTATCTGACATGAAATCAGAATAAACCTGACCTATTTTAGGTCAATTAGTATTACCAAAAATATTTATATTTGCCATATGCCAGAATAATGAGAGAGAAATTTTTTTTTTAAAGCATTTTTAATACTTTCTGCAAAGTCAAAAGTTTATATACATTTCATTAGTATTTGGTAGCATTGCCCTTTAACTGTATGACTTGGGTCAAATGTTTTGGATATCCTTCCACAAGCTTTTCACAATAGTTGGTAGGAATTCTGGCCTATTCCTCCTGACAGAACTGGTGTAACTGAGCCATGTTTGTAGGTTGCCTTGCTCACACCTGCCTTTTAAGCTTTGCCAATAAATTTTCAATAGGACTAAGATCAGGGCTTTGTGATGGTCAATCCAAAACATTGACTTGGTTATCCTTAAGCCACATTTAACCAGTTTGGCAGTTGCTTCGGGTCATTGTTCATTTGGAAGACCCATATCCACCCAAGCAACAACCCCACAACATGATGCTGCCACCCCCGTGTTTCACAGATGGGATTGTATTCTTAGGCTTCCAAGCTTCTCCCTTTTTCCTCCAAATAACGATGGTCATTATAGCCAAACAGTTCAATTTTAGTTTTTGACAGAGCACAGGTCATGTCTCCAAAATGTAGGTCTTTGATCCTGTGTGCATTAGCAAACATTAATCTGGCTTTCATATGTCTCTTTTGGCATAGTGGCTTCTTCCTGACAGTGTGGCCTTTCAGCCCATGTTAATACAGTACTCGTTTCACTGTGGATAATGACACAGTCTTAACAGTTTCCGCCAGCATCTTCACAGGGTTTTTTGCTTTTGTTCTTGTGTTGATATGCATATGTCAGACCAAAGCAGGTTCACCTCTGAGACACAGAACCTGTCTCCCTCCTGAGTGGTATGGTGATTGGACATTCATATATTTTTTGTACTTGCCTATAATTTGTTTGTACAGATGAATGGGGCACCTTCAGATATCTGGAAATTGCACCCAAGGATGAACCAGACTTGTGAAAATCCACAATTCTCTTCCTGATATCATGGCTGATTTATTTAGACTTTCCCATGATGTTACACACAGAAGCAGTGTGTTTCTGGTGTCCAATTAAATACATCCACAGGTGTGTCTCTAATTCTCTAACAAGTGTGTCTCTAACTCAGATGTTGCCAATAAACCTATCAGAAGCTTACAAAGACACGACATAATCATATGGGTGGTCCCAAATTGTTTAAAGGCATAGTAATTCTAGTGTATATAAACTATTGATTTTGAAGAAAGTAATAAAAATGCCTTACAAATTCTCTCTCTCATTATTCTGGCATTTGGCCAATATAAATAATTTTGGTAATCCTAACTGACCTAAAACGGGTAAGGTTTATTCTGATTTCATGTCAGATAGTGAGAAAACATGAATATGTGTCTTTTTATATAGTGTATGTAAACTGTGAAAAAAAAGTGAAAAAACAGTAAAACAAACACATAAAATAAAACACGTACACCGCCCTTTTCCCCTTTACAAACGCCCCAATCGACCCAAAAAAGATAAAAAATAAAGTACACATATTTGGTATCGTCCTTTGCGTAATGACCTACCCTATAAATCTGTCACGTTTAACCCACACGGTGAATGCCGTAAAAAGATACACAAAAAAATCACAGAATTGCGATTTTTGTTCATCCCACAGCACATAAAATGGAATAAAAAGCGATCAAAAACTCAAATAAATGCAAAAGTTGTACTAATTAAAACGTTGCTTCATCATGAAAAATTTAAAAAAACACTTTAACATCTCTGTATACGGAAAAATTAAAAAGTTATGGCTATTAGAAAATAGTGATGCATAAATTTCCGTCCGGCTGCTGTCTCCCCGATGCCGGGGGCGATTGGCTCCGCGGTCCGGGTGTCGGGCTGTGGGCGCACTCGTCCCCCAGAGTCCAGTTCCTTACCCGTCCGTGCTCCTGACTCCCCACGTCCTAGTGCGGTGGGTTTGCGCGGTTTTCCCCCCCGGCTTCTGCGGGATTTGAAGGGCCGGTAATTGGCTTTTTTCCGGGCTGCGGGACCCTATTTAAGGGCCTTCTCCTCTGGCAGGCTCTCTGCCGGATCTTTAGTGCTTTGTAGCCATACTGGAGGAAAGCATTTTTCTGCCTCGTCTGTGATTCCTGTGTACCGTACCGCCTTGCTTCTGTCTTTTGCCCATGAACCGTTGCCGCCTGCCCTGACCTACCGCCTGACCCCGACTACGACTCTGCCTGATGATTTTGTACCACGCTTACCCTTGACCGCCACCGCAAGCAAGTCCCGCGAGGGAAGCAACCGGGTAGTTTCCCGCCGCAGCAACTCCATCCCGCTTTGGGGCGGGCTCCGATGCAAACCGTGTTCTACTTAGGCTCCGCTCCCTGGCGTGGGCTTTCACCATCGCTTGCGGTGGTCCAGGGGATCCATACCTCTTTTTGCTTTTTAACAGTAAGATCCGGCCATGGATCCCGCCAAGGTTCCGTTGCCCAGTGTGGTGGATCTAACCAGCATTGTTGCCAAACAGGCTCAGCAACTGGCACAACAGGCGCAACAGCTAGGTCAATTATCCACGGTGATGCAGCAACTCGTCACTGCCCAACGGCAACCTTCACCTTCTTCAGTAGTTGCTTCCACTCCGGCAGTCCCACTGGCTCCGTTGGGCCCCAAGCTCCGTTTGTCGCTGCCAGCCAAGTTCGACGGAGATCCTAAGCTCTGCAGGGGATTTCTCACCCAGTGCACCATGCACATCGAGTTGATGACGGACCAATTTTTTATAGACATTTCTATTGTGTAAACGTAATAAAACATAAAAAACTATATAAAACAGATCCTGTTGAGCCTCCAGTGAGCTGCGTCCAGTGTGTGGCATCTCCGGAGTCCAGGGCTTCAACATAAAAAAAGATATAGACTTCCGGTTCCGGCGCCGCCATGAGATGAAGCAGGAGTGAGAGCTCCGGAGCAGCGTCGCCTCATCCCGACAGCATTACCGGGCAATTTCACCCCTATATGAGCGGAGGCAGTCAGGGGAGCGGAGACAGATAGGCAGCCGCAGTATCAAGCGGACGGAGCGAGAGCATCGCGGGAGCACGGTGCGGTGATGCGGCGGGAAGACCAGCTCCTAACCAGGGACCGCGCCACTCACCTCGCTACCAGCGGCTACAAGAAGCCTCGCACCCGAGGCCGCAGGTACCCCGGGGCCCCGACAGCTCTAACGCGCCCGTACGCTCTAAACGGGCTGCATAAACCGCTTAACATCCAATACCTGAGGAGACAGGGGACCCCGCCATTTTAGGGCGCCGTTAGCCTCTCAGGAGCTCAGCGCTAGTGTGCCATACTGACTGCAGTCCCTGACTGCCCAGATACCACAGTAGAGGCTTTCCAGAGGCCCGTGGCTTACCAGTCACTGTCAGGAGGTCTGACCCGCAAATCCACGTTCCGTCGGCCGAGGCAGCGGAGGCCCCTGTGAAGTGCGCCGGGCGCCATTTTGGGAGCTCCATATCCTTATGTTTCAGCACCTGCGGCAAACCTATCCTGCCTCATCACGCTTTGTCCCTAGAGACTGCTGCAGTAAGCCCATACTTGACACCCAGAGGTGGGACATACAGGCTATCGGACGGTTCAGCGGTCCCTTAAAGCCATCTGGTGCACATGTGACCCCCCTCCTTCTCAAGACATCTCCGGGGCCACCGGAGTGAATCCCTGACCTGTGACAAAAGGAAACCAGCTACAGTCACCACGGAAGCACTCAGCGGTCTCAACCACAATTTCATGAACCGCTTTGGGAGAGGAATGGGACCAGCTTAATTCCCCCCTTAAGCTCTAAAGCAATTGGAACCCCCTTAAAAAATTTGTAGCCCCCCTGCCCCAAAAAATTGCCCCCCGGACGTACTTTTTTCTTCTGTTACCCCCTAATTTTTTCAATATACTACAAGTCCAGGCATGGACCCTACTCCAAAAAAGGGGAGATCAAAGTTTGCAAACAACAGGGGGAGAGAAAAAACAAAGTACCCTCCCCCGACCGGCCCCTCAACAGTGGTCAAGCTGCAGAATGGGGGGCTTGCCCGCAGAAAATTGAGGTCCCCCGCTACTCCCCAAAATCTGAAAAGGGGAAATGGAATTTTTCGAGAGTCTTACAAAAAAAAAAGCCACAGAAATTGGGTGTCAAATAGTCCAGTCTTCAAGAGACTTTGGGGAACCCTTGTAACATTTTTGTCAAGTTAAGACCCTATTACGACCATAGCCAGCGTATAGAGGATTAGAGTTCCGGGACAGACCTGGAAAAGGACTCGACACATTGAGAGTTAATTGAAGGAGGGGTTTATCAGATAACAAGCGACCTCTGACAGATTTGAAGACCTGAAAACAGGTCTACGACGCAACACTTTAAGATCTTTCGGCTTCCAGTGTCTATTCTACAAAATAATCTGCATAACATATGTGAAAGAGAAATCCCTGCCCTTTTAGGTCTGCCGGGTAAATGCAGGGTAGAAAGGGCACACCGCATTGGACCTAATTTGAGGGAGGGGCCACCAATACATAAACCAGAGACAGACAAGTCAAGTACTTAAATTACACTGAGAAAACAAACTTCTGAGGGCAATCAGAGACTGAGGTCTAATTTACTATATCAGGGTCACGGCTATTAATATTTGAAGATTTTTAGCAGAGGTTACTAAAACCGACGTAGGCTATTTGCATTATCTGCACTTGAACTTTACCCGCAAACAGGAGAAATTTGCTCTCTAATACCCATGTCTGTCCTCAAGACTTTTCCACAAAATGGAAACACCCCATGTTTCATACCCCAGCAGGAAGCTCTCCAACCTTCATAGACAGGAGAGGACAGGATCTGGAAGGGTCCAAAGCCTCTCGACAATCGCCTCAGCGTCAGCTTCCATGACGTTCCCACATGGGGGTTCTCTAGCGGGTGAGTGAGGGTTCATCCTCCGAGTCGGATTTCACCCAAAGCCCTAATGGAGCAGCGCAAAAGGAACGGCGTCAGCTCTGTACTGTGATGGTTGATAACTGGGACTTGGTCGAGTGTGAACAAGAAATTGTCCTCATGACATAACAGTATGATAATGCTTTGGTTTGGCAGGATATCACTAAGGGCTGAGGTGTGGGAAAATCCCGTGCCTAATGCGGGATGTGGAAGTAATGGGTGCTTGAGAAGCCAAATTAGGTTGTGGATAGGGAAATTTTGGCCTCCTTCTCACCCGCCGTTCTGCGGAACGTGGGGAGAGTAATGTGGCCCTAGATCACAATTAGATCCATACTTGGTCAAAGATATTTAGGAAACTCTCTGCTAACCAGCTACAGATCCTGTGGGTTGTGCTCGCTGGCTCCTTGTTGGAGCTTGATTTTGGTAGCCTAAAGTTGAAATTTTTCTCATGTCGGGGTATAGGGGAAGAGTGATCCAAAAGCCCGCACTGGAGAGTGGATGTAACGACAATCTCTATCTCTCGGCCTCTAACCTGGAACATTTGCTTCAGGGCAGCTAAAAGTTGCATAAAGGGAAGCCAGCATGTTAGTTGAAATTGGTGTTTACAGTTGATGGTCTATGTCTTTCCTTGTTTCCTTTTGAGCCATTGCCCACCCAACACGCTTAAAATAAATATCTTTGGGAAGCAACGGGATACTCTTCCCATTTTGCTGAACATCATGCCAAAGTTAAAAGATTAATTTTATCTCTCTTCTTGGAATATTAAAAGGACTACTTCGTGTCCCCGGAAAAACGAGAATGCTGATACACGGCAAACCTAAGAAAGTTAAAAAAACGATATCGGCGCTCTAACAAGATACCGCAATTTATGAATAGTCAGATTTTTTTAGGCTTAAAAAGTTATGGGTGGGCCAGGTCTTCGGGTCTGCAGCGACGGGGAGGAAGGGAGGTGTTATGTTATTGATCCATAAGAATTTGGCGTGAACTTTGGTGAATCAGTCACTGGATTCTGAGGTAGACTCCTTAAAGTGGTTTTAATGAACCTAATACACAATTGCAATATTTTAATGTAAATTGTCCAATGGTGACAATCGTTCCTTTTTCCGGGACCTGACAGAAGATATTATTTCTGAGCCAGTCCCCTTGAAGATAGTAGGAGGAGACCTGAATACGGTACATAATAATTTGGAAGATAGGACAAATCTGGGAGGGTCTAGGGATAAAGCTCTGACGGAATTATTAGAGGCTGCGGATCTCACAGACATCTGGAGGAACAGACATCCTGAGGATAGAGAGTACACTTTTTACTCTCCTCCTCACTTGTCTTGGTCGCGTATAGATTATTTCTTGCTCTCTACCCAGATGTCGGCAAGAACTTTAGCTGCTCTGATCAGCTTGAAATTAAGAGATTTCACACCTCGGAGGAAGGAACATATCTGGCGGTTTCCCTCGTTCCTCTACCAAGACGAGGAATTTGAGAATTGCCTGCGTAATTGGTGGATTGACTATAAAGTGACCAACGCGTTGCACGCGGATAACCTTAACCTATTTTGGGACACTGCCAAAGTGGTGATACGGGGTAGAATCATATCACATATTGCGGCTAAAAAGAAAAAAGTTCATGCTAAATTAAGAGAGTTGACAGATAAACTGAGAATGGCAGTCACTGAATTCAGGTCTAGCCCAACGATGTCTAATAAAGACATTTGGGTAAATTTCAACAGGGAATATGAATACTGGATGGAACAGCAAGAACGGGCAAAAAAATCATTCCGGGAAGCCCAACTCTTCAAATTTGGGAACAAAACTGGCAGGCTACTGGCAAATCTTGCTAGGGGTCCCAGAGCTCATAATAATATTTGCTCGCTTAAGGATAAGATTGGTAGCTTACATCATGAGGGGAAGAGGATTGTAGAGATCTTTAAGAATTTCTACGAGTCCCTGTACCGTCCCTCAAACACAGACCCGGCCCTGGTAGATCAATGGTTGGACAAAGTGACGCTACCGAAACTCTCTCAAGAGGATAGGGATTTATTGGGCGCCCCTATAACGGAGGAGTGTGTGACACAGACTATCCGCCATTTAGGGAACCAAAAGGCGCCGGGCCCGGATGGGTACACGGCAGAGTTTTTTAAAATCCTTAGCCCTGAAATAGTGCCTACATTAACAAAACTATACAATTCCTTTCTGTCAGGCACTCCTATCCCTCGTTATATGAACGAGGCCTTTATAAGGGTCCTCCCGAAGGCAGGTAAAGAGCCCACTGACCCGGCCTCCTATCGCCCTATCTCGCTAATTAATGGTGATGTGAAAATAATATCCAAAATAATGGCAGATCGGTTAGCGATAGTATTGCCTAAACTCATCTCGGAACATCAAGTGGGGTTCGTTAAAATGAGGTCCGCTGTAACGAATATCCGCAAAGTGTTGGCAGTATTAGATGATGTGAACGTATATCCGCATAAACATCCTTCCCCGGCTCTGTTGTCAATCGACGCCGAAAAAGCGTTCGACAACGTGAGTTGGGGGTGGTTAGGGAATGTGATGCACAGGATGGGGTTGGGGGACACTTTTGAAGGCTATATCAGAGGTCTATACGCAGCTCCTTCCGCCAGGATAGCCATACCAGGCTTTTTGTCCGACTCTTTCCCTTTGTGGAGAGGGACAAGGCAGGGGTGTCCTTTATCACCCCTGCTCTTCAATATAGCGATCGAACCCTTGTCCAGATATATTCACCAGACTGAAGAGCTAAAGGGGATTAGGATAGGAAATTATGCCCTAAAAATGGCCCTGTTTGCGGATGACCTTATATTTTTCTGCTCCCGACAGGCGGAGGATGTTAATCTAATTCTCTCCATCCTGACAAATTTCGGAGCATGTTCAGGGTTTAAAGTTAACGCCGTGAAGTCAGAGCTCCTCAGCCTGGCCTTCCAGGCGATCCCGGGGGCAAGGCCCATTGCTAATCTGCCTGTAACTGAAGCTAAAACGTCTATAAAATATCTGGGCATTGCCATAGGTAAAACTCCGGCCTCAATATACAATCTTAATTTTCCTCCAGTGATTAGGAAGATCTGCGCTGAACTGTCAAAGTGGGCTCATCTGCCGATTCCCTTGCTAGCTCGATGTCATTTGATAAAGATGATTAGCTTCCCACGGCTTCTTTATCTGTTACAAATGGTGCCTCTCCTCATGAAGCATTCATGTCTTAAAACAATCAATTCGGCTTTTATTAAATTTATCTGGCGTAGGAAACGCCCAAGGATTGCTTTAAAAAAAACTAATGTTGCCAAAGGACATGGGAGGTCTGAATATTCCAAATATACGGATTTATAACCTAGCAGCTTTATTTCGACACAGTGCAGATTGGATTAAGGGCTCTTTGTTCTTCTCCAATCTCGAACTGGAGACTAGCCTTGTGGCCCTTTGGAATCTTAATGCCCTGTTACATACCACTTTTTCGAAGTTACCCTCTGTAGCACGTCAAAGTCTGGTGATACGTGATACAATTGCCGCATGGAAAGCTGCCAGAGAGCTTTTCAAGCTTCCCTATAGAGCAAGTACTCATCTGACGTGGTGGGGTCACCCTGGTTTCTCACCAGGTGTGGGATCGGGTTCCATGGCTCAATGGAGGGCCAGTGGTCTGGTTTCCATCCGTCAGTTAATGCATAAGCAGGGCCACCGTTTCCTGACTTTCGGGGAACTAAGAGACCTTTATGGTCTTCCCCAAACGCAGGTATTCACTTACAACCAGATTATAAGTTTTATGAAGGTAGAAATGGGGGACCTGTCAAAGTTGAGAAGGAATGCCCGTTTTGACTCTCTGTTGGGGGAGAAAAGTAGTCAACACACGCTGTCAAGTTTTTATGCGGGACTAAGGTTCCCCTATGAGAAGGTGGACCCCAATAAGATTTTTGGGGTTGGTCCAGGGAATTTCCGGACGAGAATATCGCAGAAGGTATTTTGGAGGGATGGGCCAAAGTTAGAAAAGCTCTAAACAATGAATCATGGAGGGACACATACTTCAGGCTAGCACATAGAGCCATTTATGGTTTTAACATACCTCCACATCCATCAGCCCCAGACCGCATTACAGCTTGTCCAAAATGCTCTAAACCGCTATCAGACTTAAAGCACGGATTGTGGTCATGTCCGGCAGTATATCAGTTCTGGACTGACTTGATCCAGCTGATAGATAACAAGTTGCACTTTAAGCTCTAAATAGAACCCTTATAAATTCTATTCCATAATGTCCCATTAAAGATTTCCAAGCAAGAAGGGGGGAAAAGGACAATAAGCTGATTCACATATTTCTAATGGCAGCTAAAAAATGCTTGCTCTTAAACTGGCTTAAGCCGCTGGTGCCGGATATGTCTGCAGTCATTCAGTTAGTTAAACATCACCTACAAATGGACAAGGTGGCTATGCTTCACAACAAAGAGCTGCAAACGCAAAACTTTTTGGGAAAATGGCAGACCTTCATTGAAACTTTTCTTTCTGATTTGGACATACAATGCTTCATGCAGGCGTTCAAAGATACGACTTGGTATCTGGGGCATCAGATGGCGGGGTCTCTGGGAAGATTGCAGATTTAGGTAGGTGAACTTATACCTACGGGATAGCTTATGTCGACTATAGGATTTTACGGCGATTAGGTGGGTTCAATGGCTCTAAATATGTTATACTATTTACTTGAGTTTGGGTTGTTGTGACAAAAATTCTGTTGTCTATGGATATGTGCAACTGTACTGCGCTGGGTCTGTAATACCGAGTTGTATCTGACGTTCTTGATTGTACATCCATCTGTTGTGTATCTATTGTTTGCTTTTTGCTTCAAAAATTGAAAACTAATCAAATTTTCCTTATAATAAAAACTATATAAAATTTATATCATTGTAATTGCACCGACCCCCTTAGTAAGGTTTTCCTGTCACCAATATTGCACAGTGAACACTGTAAAATTGAAACCCGAAAAACAATGACGGAATTGCATTTTTTCTCCCCTATTTTCATGGCCCAATGCTAAAAAAAAACCTATGGAACACCTGTGCACCGAAAATGCACAATACACCCCTAGATGAGATCCATGAGGGGTGTTGAATCTAAAATGGGGTGACTTATGGATGGTTTCACCTGTTTTGGTATTTTGGGGGCTTTGCAAATGCGACATAGCACCCACCAAAATCTGCGTTCCAAAAGCCAAATAGCGATCCATCCCTTGTACGCCCTACCATGCACCCAAAAAGCAGTTTACACCCATATATAGGGTATTGCCGAACTTGGAAGAAATTGTCTGCTTTTTTTCCAGGATTGCTTGTTAACATGAAACCTTTTAAGCTAAAATTGCAGATTGTTGGAAAGAATAAAATTTTAATTTTCACAGCCTAATGCTAGAAAAAAAATTGTGAAACACTCCTGGATATATTTCTCAAGGGGTTTAGTTTCCAATATAGGGTCTTTTTAGGGGTGCTTATTAAGTTTTAGCACCTTAGGGTGTCCGCAAACCTGAAATGGCGCCTAAATAAAATTGTGTTAAAAATGAGGCCCCAGAGTCCGGTTGGTGCTCCTCCTATTCTGAGGCTTGTGGTTGAGCCAAATAATGCACTAGGGCCACATATGGGATATCTCTAAAAACGTCAGACCTGGAGGAATTGATATTGAGTTGCGTTTACCTGGTTCCATTCACCGTATTCCAGTGAATAATGGATAAAAATTGAAAATCTGCAAAAAAAAGTGAAATTTTGAAATTTGCTTTAATTTCTGTGAAATAACTAAAGGGTTAACAAACTTCCTAAACACTGTTGTAAATATTTTAAGGGGTTTAAGATTAAGTCATTTATGGGGGTATCTAACATGCAGGCACCTCAAAGCCATCTTAGAACTGGACTGGTTGCTAAAAAAATTTATATTGCAAATTTTCTTGAAAATGTGATAAATGACTACTAAATTTCGAAGCCCCCTAATGTCATACAGACATTTAAAAAATGATGCCAATCTACAGTGGACATATGGTAGATGCTAGTTATAAACTATTTTATGGTGAATAATTATCTGTCTTGCACGCAGAAATTTTAGAACTTTCAAAATGACAAATTTTTCAACATTTTCACGAAATTGTGTTATTTTTCACAAACAAACAAGATTGTACGGACCAAAATTTCTTACTAACTTAAAGCACAATGTGTCACGAGAAAACATTCTCTGAATCACATGGATAGGTAAGAGTGTCAAAAAAAATTATGTCTCTCAGACTATGGCAATGCAAAAATGTGTTTTCTTTTTTAAATAAAAGTGTTTTTTATTTTTTTCAAACACAATTTATTACAAATTTTAAATTTCTCTTTCAAATTATAAACATACTGTAGCAGAGTTACATTATTACACTGGTGAAATGCAAAGTTTTCGGCTCAAAACTTTCAAGAAATGTAACAATATGTACAATAATAGAAGATTCACAACCGGATTTAAAGGGAAACCACCCGTGCAGTGATTTGGCCTCGTTGGCCTAAGGCAAAACGTGTCTGAGTCACAGTAACAGGGTGCAACCTCTCTCCTGCACATAGTAAGATCCCCTTACATAAGGAAACATCAAGTCGTGGAGACGGTAGCCGGATACTGTGTGCGGAGATTCCGTTTCTGCAGCCGATAAAGATTTAGTTATATCCCTTAAGTCTCTTTCCTCTCTGTATTTCTTAGTTGTTTATTTTGGCACTACAGCGGTATTACGACGTTCCAATCCGTGAGCCTCTGGTGGGTGGTGGGATATGTCTTCCCCACGTAAGTTCCAACCCTGTCCTTGGTTCGATGTACAGAGTGGCTTACGGAATTGCAAGGCCGTACTGCGTTTCATTTCAAAGCTAAAAGTAGATACAATATCTAAAACATAAACAAAAGATATCTATTGCGAAATAAGAACTTTCCAGGAATTTTATGCACATGGGAGAGAAAAAGAGACGTCAGCCCCGCCCGGTTCTTCCACTTTTCTAGGTCTAACTTAACGAGTAGTAAAGTCTGGTTTTATGTTGAACTCTAAGTGAAGGGGGGGTATAGAGATGGCTGTCTGCCCATGAAAGATTGCTCCTGTAGGTACTTGACTATATATTCCACGTATTGCCGGGTTCTTTATGCCGGGGCGTCTGTTAGAGAGAGGGATCCCGTAGGGACTTTAAGCCTACCCAGCGTGCCCGAGATCTCAGCCATCAGATACCAACTAGACATTGTGAAGGGTTCCATTACTTGAGAGATTTCCGAGTCAGACATAAATTTTATCAAAAATGTTTGCCAATCTGTCAGACTGTGTGTCTTTCATACGTTCCACAGTTAATTTTTCTATATACATATAATTCTTGACATGATTAACCACCATAGCCGTGGAGGGTATACTATCATCAAGCCATTTTTCCAGGATACACCTCTTAGCTCCTATCAAGAATATATGTATAAAACAGGTATCGACTCCTGATGGGGGTATATTATGGAACAATATCACTTCTGTTTTAAGTTCTATCTGAATTCCTCCTACTTCAGCTAATAAGCCTAATACTTGTTCCCAGAAATCTCGAACCGCTGGGCAATGCCACAATCCATGTATCATGTCTGTTCCCTGGGTGAAGCATTTTGGGCAGGCAGTCAGCCTATCTGGGGATGATGAACGGGGAGGGATATTAAACCCGTATATTGCCTTATGAATGAACCGAAATTGGGTTTCCTTCCACCTTTCACAGGTGTCCGGGATGTCAAACACTCTTCCCCAATATTTAAAAAGCGAATTCCCCATAGTTCAGACACAGGTTCTCGTAATAGTTTATATAAGGCTGACAATGAGTGCTTGCCTCCGGAACTTGTTAGGAACCCATCCAGGCTCTGGTCACTAAGCATCTCTTTTGTTCGCTGTAACCTACATTTTAAAAAGCTTGAGATTTGCCCGAAACTTAGGAAATGTGTCATCGGGATATCATATAGCGCTCTAAATGCTTGAAAAGAAAGAATCTTTCCCGATGAGGCGTCATATAGGTGTCTAATAATTAGGACTCCCTTCGCTTCCCACACCCTAAAGTGTTTGTTTTCCAGGCCCTGAGAGAACTCGGGATGACCCGCTAGGGGCATATATTTGCTAATCATCCAGGGTAATTTCCACAATTTTCTGCTAGATTTCCAAGTTGCCACTGTATCCCTGAAGAGCATATTCCCTCTTATCTGATACGGAATTTTAGCAAATTTAGTGTGTAAGAGCGCTGCCAATGACCCTGGAGCCACAACTTCAGCCTCTAGGGCCGTATTAGAATAAAATTCTGTGCCCCGGATCCAATCTACGCAGTGGCGCATGAGACATGCCAAATTATAACTGCGTATATCTGGAAAATGTACTCCTCCCTGAGTCTTTGACAACATGAGCTTGCGCAGTGCTATTCTGGTTTTTTTTGAGGACCATATGAATTTAACAAAGGCCGAATTCAACTTGTTAACATCCTTATGCATTAATAAAAGTGGGATGGTTTGAAGTGGGTATAATAATTTTGGGAATCCCATCATGCGAATGAGGTGACATCTAGCTAGAAGGGGTAGCGGCAGTCGTGACCACCTTTCCAAGTCTCTTATTATACGTTGGATTAGTGGGGGGAAATTCAAACGATATATTGATTCTGGGGTGCGTCCAATTTTGATTCCTAAATATGTGATAGGGTCTTTGGCCACCTTTACCTTCTCAATTAGGGGCCCTCTTCCAGACGCCCCTCCGCTCCCAGAGAGGTATAGTATTTCCGATTTTGATTCGTTTATTTTGAATCCTGAATATGACGAGAATATACGGAGATGGTGGAATAAGTTCCCTTTATCTCTTTCCGGGTTTGCCATATAAAATATAACATCATCGGCAAACATTGAGAGTTTTAATTCTTGCCTTCCTACTGGAATGCGCTCAAAGATGGACCTAGACCGAATGAACTGAGCGAATGGTTCCACCGTCAAATCAAAAAGTAGAGGCGAGAGCGGGCATCCCAGTCTGGTGCCTCTTTGTAGTGGAAAGGGTTGAGACAGGAAACCAGGGATGCAAACTCTCGCTTGGGGATTTAAGTACAAGGATGTCAGGAAGGTTCTAAAGGGACCCCACAACTGTATCTTATCGAGGACTAGACCTAGCCAACCCCAGTCTACACAGTCAAATGCTTTCTCTGTATCTACTGCTAAAAGAGCCGCTCCCGGGTGCTTCTTCCCCTGTCCCTGCACCACCTGCAAAGTCAAAAGAACTTTTCTAATATTGGCCACTGCTGCCCAACCCCTCACAAAACCCACCTGATGCGGGCCAATCAGTGCAGGGATTACCATGGCCAACCTATCTGCCAGTATTTTGGTGAATAGTTTTAAATCAACGTTGATCAACGAAATTGGTCTGTAGGAGGCTGCTGCTGTGGGATCTCTCCCTTGCTTCGGGATCACTTTGATGTGGGCAATATTAGAAGATTCTGGGATTGCATTTCCCTGCAAGTAACCATTGTACAGATCCGTCAAGGTCTGCGAGATCTGGCCTTTCAATATTTTGAAAAATTCTCCCGAGAAGCCATCTGGCCCTGAAGCCTTGCCTGGTTTGAGCCCTGATATCGCCTTCTACAGTTCCTCCTTTGAAATGGGAGCCACCAGGTCACCGCGGTCACCGTCCGATAACACAGGGAGCCGAATGCCCCGTAACCAATTACTCGCCTGGTCATCGTTCAGTTTCTTGTCGGTATAAAGTGTTTGGTAGAAACTACGAAAGACCTCAGTAATTTCCACACCTGAGTTCTTTAACGTACCACCCTTGTTTTCTCACTGCTAACACCGCCGACCCCTTTGCTAACCTTGCCAATAGTTTACCTGCCTTGTCGCCATACTCGAACAACTCAGCCTCTCGTCTGGATTGCTTCATTGCCTTCCTTTTCCCTAACCATAATTCATAGGACTGTTTTGCTTCTTTCCATTCCTTCTTAGTAGTCGTGGTGGGATTAGTTAAAAAGCTTGAATATGCAAGTCGTAGGGAGTCACTGAAGAATGTCAACTTGTCAGCGATTTTACGTTTGATTCCTGTGAGATAAGAAATTAGTCGCCATCGAATGACTGCCTTGCCCGCATCCCATAACGTTTGGGTGGAACTAACTGATTCCGCATTTACGGTGAAGTATTCTAAGGACTATCCCCTAAGGGTGGTTTGAAAGTCTTCATCTTGCGCCAAATAACTGGGAAATCGCCAGATGAATTCCGATCCTCTAGGGGATAAGTCTAATATGATGAGTGCGTGATCCGAGATGATCATATCTGTGATTGAGACTTTTTCTACCTGAGTCAAGTATCTAGGGGGTATGAGGAAATAGTCAATGCGGGACCAGGAGGAATGACGGTGTGAGAAATGTGTATACTCCCTATCCTCCAGGGGCAGCATTCTCCAGGTATCTAACAATTCCTGTTGGTCATGGAAATTCGCCAAGGTGTTTTCCTGACGGGGTTCCTCTCTGTCCTCCCTAATCTCACTCTAATTCTATCCTCCTTGGCGGAAAACACTGTGTTTAAATCCCCTCCAATGACTTTATTAGAAAGTGGAGCTTCCTGAATTTGGTCCATAGACACTATATATGGACATGTCCTCGTGTCCCGTTTGGAGGTGAATATGCACCCATCTACCCTCTGCGTCCGTATGGGAGATAAGGATATGACCAGGGAAATTCTTATGCAGGAGAATTAACACTCCCGCCTTGCCATGGACGGCTGGAGAGCCGACAACCTCGCCCACCCAGAGAAGTTTCATTCTAATGAAATCATCCGTGCCTAGATGGGTTTCTTGCTACCACATCAGCCTTCAAATGCTTCAGGTGCCGGAGTACCATAGATCTTTTGTGAGGTGAACGTAGCCCCTTCACATTCCACGATACTACGCGTGTGAATGATACATATTTGAATTAAGCAGCCCAGTTGGGGGACGTCTTCTCCCATGCACATAAATATGTTCACCATTTTGTACAACAATGCAACAAATATAAACAACACCATCAAAGGGGCATCTGTCGAGCCCAACAACAATAAAAACGAGATAATCCCCTTCATCAGTTGGCGTGGTTAAAGGACACCCACCAATGATGAAATTGGGACTAAGGACTCCTCTTTTTTCCAATGTGGAGTACATTTAACACTCAAACTTCCCCACCTCCCCCCAGGGACTTCAAAAGGCGTGCCTTGATACCGACCACTAGAGAAAACAAAAAAAACATAATGCCATGCAACAATCACGGTCAGCACAGTTAACCCCTTTCATAGTTCGAATTTAAACGGAAAAACAATCTCTTTCAAGTTTTTAAGGCAAAAATTGGCGTAGTCGCCCTAGTAAAAGGATACAATCCCCTTCTGAACCATCCTCTTCTTTGTAAGTCAGATGGCAGGTGACGACGGAAGATCTTTGCGATTATGGGAACATCGCAGTCCAAAGATTACAGATGAGGTCATCTGCCCTCAGGTCCCAGCTGGTGATGGTGGTCTTTGGCGCTTGGAAGTGAAGTAATTGGCCTCATTTCGCCGTATGATTCTCTATCTTCCGGACGTTGTGTCTCTTGATATCTTTGTGGAGCATTCCCTTTCGGCATAGAAGTGGACGGATAAGCTGGACTTGATGCCCCTCGTGAACGTAAGAAGGACCGTGCGTCTTCTGGACTATGGAAGGTGGAAGTTTTTCCATTATTGTGATAAATTCTCAGAAGCGCAGGGTACAGTAATGCAAACTTTTCTTTGTTATAAAACAACTCTGAGCAAATGGTCGAAAACGCTCTTCTCCTCCTAACCACCTCCGCTGAAAAGTCTTCAAATATCAGGATCTTAAAGCCTCTGAGGAATACTGGAGTTTTGCGACTTTTAAATGCCCGTAGAATAGAAGCCTTGTCTGCAAAGTTCAGATACTTTGTGATAACCTGTCTGGGTCTCTCCTGTAGTGCCTTGGGCATCTTCGGGTCAGGTTGTGGGAAGTTCCGCCGATCAGGGCCCACTCTATGTGCTCGCTCAACTTTACATGTATACTGCAGAGCGAGAACGTTCGGGAGTTCCTGTTCACACAATGTACTTAGCTCAGTCTGTGGGATAGACTCCGGGATTCCCACTATTCTGAGGTTGTTGCGTCTCAAGCGGTTTTCAAGGTCGTCTATTTTGCTCCATAGCTGTTTATTCTCATACACAAGATCTTGTAAGGTGGAATAATGTTTATATGTGGTATCTTCCACTTTCTGAATTCTGTGTTCTGCGTCATCTAGTCTTTTAGCAGGTAGCTGAAATTCCGATTGTAGCTGCTTGAGCGTTGATGAGACTAAGGTGACTAGCGTCTCCTGGATATCAGGCGCAAGTTCACGTGCTACCTCCACCGCCAATAAAAGTGTTTTTAGTGTGGAAAAGCAGAAAAACATGAAAAAAGAAAGAATTTGGTATCTTAAAGATAACATGCCACTTATACTGCAGGGTGACCGCTGTAAAAATAAAAAACACTACCATTCCCAAAAAACTTGACAATAAAGCAATCAAGGTGTCATATCGACCCCATACTGGTACCAATGAAAACGTCAAACGTCAACTCATCCTTCAAAAAACAAGCCCTTATTTATCTCCATGTACAGAAAAATAAAAAAAAGTTATGGCTGTCAGGACGACATAAGATAACAATTTTTATTAAATCATTTCTGTAAAAGTAGTAAAACATAAACTGTATATAATTAATGTAACTTTACTGATCATAATAAGATTATGTCATTTATACGGCACCGTGAGCGTAAAAATGAAACCCAAAAAACAGTGGTGAAATCGCTTAGTTTATGTTTCATTTTTAAAAAAAAACTGTGAAACAGCCGTAGGCCTAAAATGAACAATACACCCGTAGATGAATTCTCTGAGGGGTGTTGAATACAAAATGGAGTGACTTATATAAGCTTTTATCTGTACTGGTACTTTGGGAGCATTGCAAATACAACATGGTACCTACTAAAATCTGCATTCTAAATGCCACTTAGCCCCCCCCTTTCTTGAACTCCCTGCCATGCGCCCAAAAAGTATTTTAAACCAACAAATAAGGTATTGCCGAGCTTGGAAGAAATTGCATAACAAATTTTGGGAATTATTTTTTCCAGGATTCCTTGTGAAATTGAAACTTTTTCAGCTAAAACTGCATTTTAGTGGAAAAAAGTTAATTTTCAATTTTTACAGCCAAATGCAGAAAAAAATCTGTGAAACACATGTGAGATCAATTCTGAAATGGGGTCTTTTTAGGGGGTATTTATTAAGTTTTAACCCTGTAGTACCTGTAATGGTGCCTACAAAATATCCTAATGAAAATGAGACCCCAAAGTTCATTAGGTGCTTCTACTATTCTGAGGGTTATGGTTGAGGTATAACCAGGCATAACTAGGGCCATATATGGGATATCTCTAGTCAGGGGAATCAATATTGAGTTGCATTTCCCTATTAACATCTATTGTGTTCCAGTAAATAATGGATTAAAATTGAAAATCTGCAATTTCACCTCCACTTTGCCTTAATTCCTATGAAACACCTGAAGAGTGAAGAAATTTCCTAAATGCAGTTTTTAATATTTTAAGGGGTGTAGTTTTTTAGATGGAGTCATGTATGGGGGTGTCTAACATACGTTACCTCTTTTAAGCTGCATTTATTGCTCTTCACCTAGCCAGTGTCAAGATGGGCTTACCAAAAGGCAAACCAGAGAAATGGATCCTCTGGACCACTGCAAGCGGTGGTATGAGCCACGGGCAGGGAGCGGAGTCTAAGTAGATCCGGTTTTCGCCAGACCCGACGCAAAGCGGGATGGACTTGCTACGGCGGAGTACTACCAGGTCGCTACCCCTGACGTGACTTGCTTGCGGTGGTGGCCGAGGTGTGACGTGGTACAAAATCGTAAAGCAAGCTCGTAGTCGGGGACAGGCAGGGGCAGGTAGGTCAGGACAGGCGGCAAGGTTCGTGGTCGAGGGACGGAGGCAGAAGGTAAGGTACACAGTAAACGCAAGATACTACAGGAATGCTTCCTCTCAAGGCACAGAGCACTATTGATTCAGCAGGGACTATAGGAAAAGGCAGGACTTAAATAAGATCAGCGCCCGGTGAAAGCCAATCACCGGTGCGCTGTCCCTTTAAATTTAGGTGTAGTACCGCGTGCCCTAGGGGGCGAGCGCGCACCCGGCCAGCAACAGGAGCACGCACCCAGTCAGCAGCAAGAGCGTGGTGAGGTAAGTAGAGAGCAGAGCTGCAAGCGCGCCCGCAGCCCGAGGACCCGACACGGGGGTCACGGGGACACCCGTTACAGCCAGCCCGTGTTCTACTCTGCACTGATAAGGAGCAACAACGAGAACAAGCAGTCTGTAGATAAACTAAGGATGCTTTCACACAGTATGTTTTTTGGTGCATTTTACTTTGAAAAATGTCTCCAGCTGCCTCTAAAGATGCACTCCCAATGACAACTTATCCAACCTCAGGTTTCCAACAAGGCCCTGAGTAATATTATCATGTGTATATGCACAGACGGAATTCTTATTTGGGCAGAGAATTCCCATACCACACCTGACAGATACCACAAATGGGCAAATCTTCTGTTTATACATTGTAGGAAGGAAAATCAATATATGACACAGTTAAAAAAAAAAAAAAAGGGCAGTAGGTAGAGGAGACTTGATGGCACCTGTCTGGGTGGTTTGAACGGAGAACATATGGTGCAAGAGAAAAAAAATATTTGTCATTCCGCTTCCAACCAGGCCACTTTTAGAAGCTAGAGAGAAGTTCACTTGCTCTTGAATTTTGGAACAGTAGGGAAAAATGAGTTAGAGGTTAGGAGATACGTACAGCTATCCTCTTAGGGGATATTCAGTAAGAGAATCCGATCGAATATTCTAGTTAGAGTACCCACCTAGCATTTACACTATATGGCATTCTCATGTATTGTCTATCAGACAATAAATAACAATGCAATTAGTTCTTAAGAAGGAAAAAAGGCTAAAGACTTGTACTGCCGATGTTGGCCACTCTTAGATATTTGCTCCTTCCAGGTTAGAGCAGTAAGCGATAAAACAGCATTAGAGACATTATTCAAGAAATCCATGGGTTGTTGCCAGTTTAGAACAAGAGTGACTCTGGCTTTATGTAAAACCCCCTCAGAAAAGAAAGCACTTGTTATTCAGTCAATTTTCCAACTTCACGTGCAGGAAATTCTCACTTGAGCAGACATGCAGACTAAGGGCTCTTTAGATCCTTGGAGCACATAAGGGTATAGTCTAAATAGATGAACATGTGTTGGTAAAGTACTGTATATCCCTGAATATATCCTTAATGAACTGTTAGAAGACAGCAGAAGCATTACAGAGAGGTAAGGGTTCACTAGATATTCATAATGCTCTAATAGATTGTAAGCTTTTGCGAGCAGGGCCCTCACACCTTGTGTCTGATCTGTAAGTAGCTTTCTCTGTATTATGTTTGGTTTTTGTCTCTACTTATACCCCCAAAATTGTAAAGCGCTACGGAATATGTTGACGCTATATAAATAAAGATTATTATTATTATATTGCCCATCCAGAATAGATGCATCCTTCCACTGAGAAGATCATGGCTTACACTAAACTGTGTACACTAAACTGTGCTTAATCATACAAAAAAAAAACGGGGAAAGTCTTTTTTTTCCTAATGAAGACACTTGCAAAATCTCAATAATGAAGTTGAACATGAGTCAGAAGAGAACTTGCCATAAGCGGGAGTTTACGTTATTCATGTTTTGTAGACAGTGGTGAATAAGGGAGCAACCCCAAATACTTTGGAGGGCCAATCTATAAATGAGTAGTGTGACCTGAGCTAGGGTAATCCTAAGAGCACTAGACTTCTAAAATAATAAAGGACTTCAAAGAAAATTACTGAAGTACTAAGAACTTGAAAGTGGACAGGAACCATTATTATTATTCATTTTAGTGCGATTTATTCCAGGGTTCTGTACATTCAAGGGGGGTTACATACATAACATAAGTCAAACAAGTACAATGAACAATAAATGACAAACAACTGGTACAGAAGGAGAGAGGTCCCTGTCTGCAAAGGCTTACAATCTACAAGAAAGGAGGAAAGAGACAGAAGGTGAGGGCCAGACACTTGTGTGATGGCGTAGTGGCAGCAGGGTTATTGTAGGTTAAAGGTAATCCTGAAGTGGGTGGGTTTTCAGGTTGCATTTAAGGCTAGTGAAAGTGGAGGAGAGTCTGTTGTGTTGTGATAGTGAGTTCCAGAGTATAGGGGAAGCGCAGGAGAAGTGTTGGAGATGGTTGTGTGAGGAGCTGACACGGAGAGAGCAGAAAAGAAAGTCCTGTGAGTAGCAGAGGTAGCGGAGGTATCTAGTACTTAAGGCAGAGATTCATGAAGGGCAGAAGTTATGGAGAGCTTTGTAGATCATGGTTATTAACTTGAACTGGATTCGCTGGGCAATGGGTAGCAAATGTAGGGATTGCCACAGGAGTAGCAAGAACAGAGGTATATACGACGGGCAGCAGAGTTGAGAATGGTTTGGAGGAGAGCAAGCGTGCTACATGGGAGGCCACAGAGAAGGATGTTACAGTAGTCTCAGCGGGAGATGACAAGGGCATGGACTAGCATTTTTGTAGTATCGAAGTTAAGGAATGAGAGATATTTTTTAGGTGGAGGTAGCAGACAGAGGTAAGGGCTTGTATGTGTGGTTTGAAAGACAGAGAGGAGTCAAAGGTAATCCCAAGTGAGCGGACTTGCGGGAACGGTAAGAGTGTAGAGCTGTTCATTGTGATAGAGAGATCTGGTGGGGGAAAATTCAGTATTTTTCACATTTAGTTTTAGGAGACAGGAGGAAAAGAAGGAGGATATGGACGATAGTCTGGATTCTGGGAGAGCAGAAAGTTAACATCTGGGGCGGAGATGTAGAGTTGGGTGTGGTCAGCATACAGGTGGTATTGAAAGCCATGTGATGCTATGAGCTGACCCAGGCCAAGAGTGTAGATAGAGAAGAGTACTGGACCCAGGACACAAACAAAGAAACTGTGAGACGAGAAGGTGGTGAGAAAGTGAGAGACGCAGAATGTCCAATCAGTGAGGTATGAGTAGATTCAGGAAAGGGCCAAGTTTGTGATGCCGAGGGAGGAAAGTATTTGTAGGAGAAGGAAATGGTCGACAGTGTGAAAAGCAGAGGACAAGTCTAAGATGTGAAGGACAGAGTAGAAGCGTGAGGCTTTAGTGGTCACTAGGTCGTTGTCGGTAGAGTGGTGGAATCAGAAACCAGATTGCAGTGGGTCAAAAAGAGAGTTGGAGGAGAGATGTGAGAAAAGTTGAAGATAGACAAGCTGATCAAGGAGTTTAGAGGCAAATAGAAGCAGTGAGATAGGACAATAGTTGGACAGAGAGTAGGGGTCAAGGATGGGTGTGAATGTTTAAAAGAGGAAAGGAAGATGCCAGAAGTTAACAATAGCTTGAAATGATGGGTGAGTGCTGGGATAATGACTGTACTAAGATCTGGGATAAGGTGGGATGGCAATGAGTCAAGATTTATACAGTAGAGAGGATGGCTTGTCATGAGTAGCCGTGCAGAATCAGGTGAAGGGGGAAGAGTATTGTGGGCGGTAAAGGTGGGTGGTGGGGACTGTGCAGGTATAGGGGTAGGTAGTGGGGGCTGTGAGTTGAAGCTTTCTCTGATGTGGTTGATCTAGTTAAGGAAGTGAGTGGTGAAATCATGTTCATAGAAGAGATGGGGAAGAGGGTGCTGGGGGACGGAGGAGAGAGTTGAAGATGTTGAATAGTTGTTTAGTTTTGTGAGACAGAGGATATGATAGTTTGTAAAGTAATCCTATTTGGCAGAGGTGAGTGCAGACTTAAATGTGAGAAGTGATTTATAAGGCAAAAAAAATAATAACCATATATTGATTGACCTTACCCTGTGGGATGACTGAAATCTGAATATGACAATAATAATAATCTTTATTTACATAGCACCAATATATTCCGCAGCACTTTACAATTTAAACTTTGCACAGTAAAAACCTACTTACAGATCAGACACAAGGTGTGTTGGCTCTGCTCTCAAGAATTTATAATCTGTGTTGGGAATAGGGGTGAGATGAGCCATGTTTCATAAATTTAGGGTAATTTACATAAAATGGATGAATTTGCCACCTAAACAGGACATCTGTATACAGACAGGACATGCATACACAGGTAAGTGCCTGTGTATGCCAGGGCCGTCTTAATTATGGACCCCTGGGCAAAGCTGTGCACTGGGTCCCCAATCAACATAACCACTCACAGGTATAAATATAGACATTATTGATGACAAACTTATAACCTACAACGCTGCCATATTGCGACCAAATAGTGATCAGTCACCAGCCCAGGTCACCACCACATGACCGTGACTACAGCACTGATTCAACACAGAAGAGAAATAACCCCTGACTTCCAGGGACTCATAGGAGACGTCCTATCTAATCAGTTGTTCTCTGAATCATTCTTTTTCCCTTTTCGTCTCCATCCAACCCAGACCGCCATGATGACTTCTCCCAACTAGGGATGAGCAATATTATCGACAAAAGTTGAAATCGGCACGGTTTTTAGGAGGAGACGGTTTAGAAAGGAGGGGTGATATTGTGTAGCCCAGTGTGTCCTGTGACCTTGAATTGAAAAAGCAATGTTTTTTACAACTTTTTTGCCACCAGACCTCTGATAGGAGGTGAAATTGTCCCTTTTGTTTGTCCAGTTCTATTCCACTCACTGCGTGTCAGTGTTAACAAAACCAGCATAACTTATCCCTATAACTTTTAAATAGTTCTATTGAAGTCCGTGTGTATGTTTGCCGCAAAGAGCTCAGTTGTAAGCAAATTGTGCTATACATATTTCCTAGTAAATTGCGCCTGTTGTCAGTGGTGCGAAGACCGCCATATTAAATCCATATAACATTTAAATACTCTTATTGCAGTCCGTACGTCTGTTTGGCGCAAAGAGCTCACTTGTACGCAAATTGTGTTATACATATTATATAGTAAATTGCGCCTGTTGTAAGTGGTGCGAAGATCGCCATATTAAATCCATATCACTTTTAAATAGTTTTATTGTAGTCCGTGCATCTCAGTTTGGCCCAAATAGCGCACTTGTATGATAGTGTGTTGAAAACTATCAATTACTAGTCCTACTGGACAGTTGTAAATCTCAGGGACTGAATGAAGAACACTGTTGATTTGGTGTCTCGGTTCTTCCACCAGACCGCATTTCACAGATATTCGATAGAAACAATTCTGTTTCTAATCCTAGTTGGCTGCTGGAAATTAGAGGGATTTAAGAATATCTGTGATCTGCCGTCTTTGCAGTACAGTTTCTCAATTTTATCTTTCTGAACATGGAGCGAACTACAGGTGGTAAGTGAGCAAAGAGGGGTGTAGGACATGCAGGTTTGTGGCTCATGCTAATTTTCCGCGCTGCAAAGCCATCAAAATGAAGAGCGGTTACTGGGTGTCCAGCCTCCTTGATCCACGTTCCAAATCAAAAGTCAGCAATTTCCTTCAACCACTTGACAATAGAATGCAGGAATTTGAAACAGGCCTCACTGACCAACTGGGGAAATCTGTTGCGTCAGCTTTACGTTCTAATGTCACGGTGGTATAACGTCAGCAACGTGCCAGCAGTAGAATGGCAAGTAGCCGTAGCAGCAGCAGAAGCAAAATTGGAGAAATTTTTTTTTTTTTTAAATAGTCAATTTCTTATTGGGAAATGTGTATTCTGAGTGTCCATAAGGTGGTTTTGGGGTTACTTTAAAATGGATGCCAGGGGTGGCAATAGGGCAGTATTTCTGTCAGGTGCCGGAATCAAAAAGGGCCTGGTGATATGTTAAAAATAGGAAGTAGTAATGGGTAGGCATCCCATTTGATTTAGCTGCATGTGGCCTTGTCTCTTGCCGCAGCCGCTGTAACTGAGGCCCTGCCAGCTGAACCTCTGTGTTCCCCGTTTGGACGTTCTTGCTGCCACCTGCACCGCATATATGACAAGTTGTTGGTCCCTGGTGCAAAAATGGATAGGGGTTTCCTGGCAGTTCCCATGTGCCATTTCTAATAGCGGTGTCTTTTTTTGTGTAAAAGGGGGCCCTGTAGCTAAGGGTACCCCGCTGTACCGCTGTGGCTACGCCGTCCTCATGTTTTCGGTTAGCCATTAAACATAATGAATTATTTTAGCCTGTGAATTGTTTTCTGTGACTATTATAGCCTAATTGTCTTGCCTAAGACGTAGCACATATCCAGGTTACTGTTGTGGATGTTAATTCCAGCTTCTTCTCCCCTGTTTGGGCGTCAGAATGAAGGTGTTGTTCATCTCCCATAGACTTTAATGGTCATCGGCGATTATCAGCTATCGGATATCGACATGATAATTGCCGATATCGGTTATCTAACCGATAATGATTGTCAACACAATCGCTCATCACTACTCCCAACCATGACTCATCCCTGCAGAATTTACCACACAAACATCTTAGAATCCTCACTTTATCAGCACTTCCCTACCAATTCCTACCTCTGCCCCCCATTAGGTAAGTAGATAGCAATGTTGCCCACCATTAAATAAGTAGGTATCTAGACCCCAGTAGGTAAGTATACAGCTATTTGTAGGTAGATATGCTGCCCCCCATAAATAGGTTTACAGCCCCCTGTTGGTAGATTTACAGTCCCCTGTAGGTAGATATACTGCCCCCTGTAGGTACAAATAGATATGCTACTCCTTGCATATATATAGCCCCCTGTAGACACAGGTAGATATATACTCCCCTGTAGGTAATATGGGTAATAGGGTACCCTTGTAGGTAATATGCCACTGTAGGTTATATGCCCCCTGTAGGTAATAGGCCTCTGTAGGTTATATCCCCTGTAGATTATAGGCCCCTGTAGGTAATATGCCCTCTGTAGGAAATATGCCCCTTTAGGTTATAACCCCCTGTAGGTAATATGCATCCTGTAGGTTATAGGCCCCTTTAGGTAAAATGCCCCCTGTAGTTTAAAGGTCCACCCCACAAATATGTCTACCCTCACCTCCTGTCTCTTTCCTCCTTCCCTGTAAACTGTAAGCTCTCACGGGCAGGGCCCTCAGGACCAGTTGTTAGTTATTGTCACCTTGTACTTGTTTGACCTTTGTTATATATAACAAAGTGGGGACTGTGTAGAGTGAAAAGAGGAGAGGATCTAGAACTGATCCCTGGGGAACTCCAACAGCAAGAGGAAGAGGAGGTAGAACTTGCAAATGAGACACTAAGGGTGACATGTATGTTCGGGGCTGCACCAGTAGTCTGGCGCCCTGTTCTCTAGATTTATAATCAGGTGCACTCCAAAATTAGCTGCATTGTCGGGCACCCGTGGCACTTTGTAATGTGTCTGAGATCAGGGGCCTTCTGGAGGCATGTCGCACCACAACCGTATGATTCAATACATTTATGCTGGGAGGACGACAACACTGGGCGCATTACTGCCGGAACAAGTAGTCCAAGTTAACCCCTTACCGCCGGAGACAGTTTTGGCCTCTCTGACAGAGCCCCATTTTTTGAAATCTGGCATGTTTCACTTTATGTGAGAATAGCTTTTTGACGACTCGGAGCTTAAACAATCAAGTTGATATAGATATTGGTTTACCCTACTGACACAATTGCTTTTAAGAATAGTAATGAAATTTTGTCCAAAAAATTGCTAAAACAAAGTAGCCCCGTCAATCAAAGTATTGTGAAAAATTTACTAATTTCAAACTTCAAAAATGTCTGCGTGTAAGACATATAGTTATTCCATTCAAAATAGTTTATAACTAGCATCTACCACATGTCTACTGTAGGTTGGCATGATTTTTTTAAAATGTCTTTTTATTTTTTTACGACATTTAGTGGGCTTAGAAAATTAGTAGTAATTTTTTCAAGAAAATTAGCAATATAGCATTTTTTAATTTATGGACCAGTCCAGTTCTAACTTGTACTTTGCTTTATGGCCTGGAATGTAAGATACCCCCCATAAATGACTTAAACTAAGAAACCTACACCCCTTAAAGTATTCACAGAACAGCATTTAGGTAAGTTTAAATTAACCCATTTGTAGTTTTTCCACACAGGAATTAAAGGCAAAGGATTTTAAATTTTTAATTCCATTATTCACACTACTATCATGTAAATATATCAGTGTAAAGTGCAACATAATAATAGATTCCCCGAATCTTCTGTTTTTCATTTGTATATCCCCATATGTTTTGCCCCTTGGCGCTATTTGGTTCAAGCCCCAAACCTCAGAAATAGGAGGCCACCTACTGGACTCTGGGGTCCTCTTTTTCATTAACGATTTATATTTAATGCGCCAATACATGTTTGCAGATGCCCAAGAGGTGTGCTAAAACTTAGTAAACACCCCTAAAAAGTAACCCATAATAGGAACTACAAAAAACCCCTTTCAGGAATATATTCCAGGGCTGCAGTGAAATAATATCGACCCCACAGGTGTTTCACACTTTTTTTAGCGTTATGCAGTGAAAATGAAAAAATAATTATTTTTTTCCCAAAATCCAGCAATTTTAGCTGAAAATGCTTCATTTTTTAACAAGGAATCCTTGGAAAAAAAAAAAGCACCCAAAATTAAGCTTACTGCAATTTCTTCTTTCCAAGATACAGGCAATACCTAGCATGAGGTATAACGCCATCTTATTTTGTGGCGCATGACGGTGTGAACAGTCGTTGATTTCTATTAGGCTTTATGCCCTCAGATTAATTTAGTGGGACCAGACTCAAATAGCAAGCCCCCAAGAGGACCATAACAGGTGAAACCATTCCAGAATACACCTAATTTTTGGATCCAACACCCCTCAGGGATCTCGATCTAGTGAATAAAATGTTGCATTATGTGATTAAACAGGTATAACATATTTATAATATCAATTGGGCCATGAAATAATGGAGGGGGGGAACGCAGTTACCGCCATTGTATTTTGGGCTTCAATTTTACAAAAGCGTTCACCCATGCAGGTGTAAAATGACAGGAAACTTACTATGGGATCGTACAATTTGCAATGATATACATAATATAAAGTTTTTTATGTTTTACTATTTTTATAACACTAAAGAAAAAGGTCTATATGGGGGCGAGGCTGGATGGCACAGTAGCTAGACACATCTCCTGTGAGCTCCTCTGAAGCCAGTCCAAAATCTGCTCAAATAAGCCCACATATCAGTCCTTTTTGGACACCAGATCCCTGCCCTCTCTGATTCAGGTGAAGAAGAAACAGAGAAAAAGATCCGACTACAATCAAAATCCTCAGAGATTAGCAGAGTTTTCATCAGAGGCCAGCTGCAGCTTACTCAAAGCTTACCTGCCTCTGCCTCAACTGAACATGTCATGAGGACAGCAAGAGCAACAGCATATATAAGGGGACCTGCTATGGACATATGCAGTGGCACATACTCTTCTCCACGGCTTTGTTGGTCTGCCGCATATGCCAGGGGTTCCACACCATTACTGAAAGTCAGTGTCTTTGTTAAGCCCTATGTGGTCACATCTCACCTGCTTACCTCTGCTGCCTTCAATAACTGATATTTATCTGATCTGCAAGGGGTCAAGCACAGGCTGGTAACATACGTTTTTGTGCATACAAGATACTATTACCAGCTCATGGTCTATACCCACTGGCTAGCTGGGACATCACCATGCCCCTGAAAAAGCAACAGGGTTCACACTCACAACGTCATAACTGCAGTGCAGAAGAGTCCCCCATAGCAAACACGACCTGACAGTCTATGGTCAGGCTTCCTGGAGACGTGTGGCATATATCAAAATGTGCCATCTCTCAAAGCTATATCCTATACTGTTACTAGTATTGCAACAGAACCACAGAGGTTACCTATAACTCTATGACTACCTATGAGCATACTATTATCCACCTGCCGAAGTTATCAACTCCTCTTAATAAGTCTCCATCTTAACTGAGGTTGAATTCAGATCCTGTCTGCTTATTAGACATTTTAGATCCAGTCGAGCTGGTTTCCTGTATTACTGAAGTTGCTTCTTTCAGTTGGAACAAAGGGAATATTCTGCACTCCTCAGAGGGATATTTGCTGTCGTTTACTTCAAAAAGCCTGTCACAATACTTGTGAACGGTGTTTGGGCATGACCTAATTTATACCGTGCTACGCTCAATACAGTCTCCATGACATTAACTGACTCACACAAAAGCCTAACCTCCTTCGTAACCCAGTGCAAACTTCTATTCCTCAGGTCAAACCCACCACTGACAACACTATTAGAGACTCTCTTAAAAAGCAACTGTAAACTTCCTCCGTAGCCACGGAATAAGCTGAAAATCTGTTCACGCCTCTGAGGTTGTAACCTTTAATCTTATAAAAACCTCCTAAACAAACACAACAAGGGTTGAACTGGCAGCTTCATTTATCAACCAAGCTAAAACCGATACACAACCTATAATGGCGAAACAATTTTTCACAGATTCGACTATTACGAAGAAAGGAAATCATTAAATGGGTAGTCACACTATTAAGAAAAACCCAGAAACAAGACCCGCCAAACTGTCCTTGAATTTTTTACTTCTTCTATGCTGCCCTTAGTACGCAACCACTACAAAAATAGTTCTACAATATCCATCACCCTCGTGTCCTCGCGCAATTCGCGGGCTGTATCCTCCAGGGCGGAATCATAAGTCGATATCTGAACAGCAAGACCCTCTTGACGAGTCGCAACCCCTAACAACAAATACGTTGCAGGCAGCTCTCGTCTCCTTCCTTTCCCGCACCACACTGGCCACTCTGGACTTAAGCAAATGATGTCTGAACATAAACAGGATTTTTCACTCTGCTAGCAACAAGAACATACCATATTGAATCTAAAATGGTAAGAATTTTGAAACTCCCATAGACAGCTTGAAAATAGATGCTAATATTGAGCACTAGAGGATGATGTAAAACGTCTCACTCCAACAAAGTCTTGGACAGGTGAGCCTTGAAGACAGATCAAGGTAAAACGTTAGAAATTCGAGGTATTCCTAGAAACTGTGTTCTGCCTGGACGAATTAAATTCATACCAAACAGACTTCATGGAATTCACTCCTTCCCCTCACAGCACTAAACTAGATCTCATAATTGACAGGAGTCCACAGAACCCCAAGGCCGAGGAATTTACCCTAATCATCAATTATCCCAAGGGACACAATATCACGCATCCACTTTAAAATATTAAGGAAGACTATTCCTTCGTGCTCTCGCGCAAATTGGAGACCTACCAAGCGCTTATCAAGCTATATCATTTTCCCCTGACTCTGTCGTGCCAGCTAACGATTGATGAGTGTTTAGGCGGAAACATTTTCCACCTTCACAAAGATTCTTCGTGAAAAGGATATGTTAATAGATGGGGATTTCCGACAAACATATAATCTCTACTCTAGAGAAAGGCACTCGGCAATAAACCTGCAACTCGCCGGTAGAATTTTGTACTATTCTAAGAAGCTGGAAACCCTTCTTGCTCCATGTGACTCCAGCCCAGCCCCAAAAAAACATCACGTCCAGAGATGATCACACCTCTGTTGGTCCGATAAAACATCCAAACTTATCGTTCAAAAGCCAGCATGCCTTACCCTCTTCAGTATCCTTTTAACGTCATAATTCCTAAACTCGAAAAACTGGCAGAGGATGCACTGTGCTTTGTTGCTTTCAATCGTTTTCCCCTCTTGTTTTACAGTTTCCAATGCAGGACTTGGCTCCTTTGAGTTCCTCCTGAAAGGAATAAATTTTCTCTTGTAATGTTTTGTTTTTATATTCTCAAGTTTATCAGGAAACTTTGTCTTATAGTTTATACGGGATTTTGTTCTCAACTGCCTTACCCAAATTTTGTGGCATCTCTTGAGCGTTTTCAGCATACCTTGATAATGTATTGCGGTCCTCCATTACTTATTAATATATCGTCATTTTATAGTCGTTAAAGTTTTGGACCTACATGTGAAAGGTTTTAAACCTCCCCTAGTAAGCGCTCTTTGCTGTGAGAGATGTAACTAAATCGCGAAAGCTGATATTAGTTTTATACTAGTAGGCACATTTATTAACCCATGATGCACATAGATTGAAAAATGCTAAATACCCATCACTACCACTCACACTGGGTGGGTGGGTAGTCGTCGGAGGATGAGATACCCTCTTAACAAGAAAAGCGTGCGTGAGCTGTCGCAAATATAGTCAGAAAAAACAATCTCATTAATATACAACCAAGAAGATTAAAGATCCAGAATGTCGATTAACATTATAATGATTTTTGGTGTTGGGTAAGAATAATTCCAAAACCTTACACTCTTGTTACACTATACTTCGCCTAATAGAAAAAGACATTCCCTTATTATTCCGAAGAAGTCATCTCCACATGCTAAGACCGTATAGAAAAGGCGGACTTAATGTATGTGGTGAATGTTCAACTGTAGTGGAAAAAAAAAAAAATGACAATAGACCGCTCTAGATCGAGAGGAAAATCTACGACCTTGTCTTTACTCTTTCAACTTAGAGGAAGAGACTTCACGATATCATGTCGTTATTTTGCAATACAACAGTAAAGAGACTTACCACATTTTTTTCCTCTCCAAACAGGTCCCACCTCCCGTATAAGGACTTTTACATAATTGATAAATATTTACTAACACAACTTCTCTCGCTCTGAGTCATCTTGATCAAATTACCTGGTCTGATCACGCACCAGAAGATATGAATCCTTTAGACTTCGTACCAAAACCCTCGAAAACCCCTTCTGGAGACTAAACCAACTTTTCTCCGTCTTCAAAAATCCAGAAAATGTCACTATTTAAAATCACAACTTAAAGAGTTATTTGCACTTTAATATTACTCCCGACTGCTTCTTACTCCTCAATGCTATGGTGTGCCCATACGGCATTTAATTTCGTTGGTATCCCTTATTCAACCTAGCTAGTTAATCTAGAAAAGAAATACCAACCTTCTCTCAATAACCTATTGCTTAATATCAAAAACCAGGAGGCGTATTTTTAAATCTAATCCATCGCCGACTAAACAGAATAATTTATCTTCCTTAAGGAATGATTTACGTATTTTGTAATCTACAGAAATACGAATTTAAACTCGCTGAAATGGAAAAGAGAATTTTTACAACACAAGGAGACAGACCCCAAAACTACTACCAGAAGAATCAAACGTTCCGCACGCCTAAATCTATAATACCTCCCATCTGACGTCCATCCTCAGGTAATAAACACATTTAATCCACAGATATTGGCTGAACAATTTGCATCCTTTTACGCCAATCTCTATAGATCTTCATATATCTGAGAATATTCCAGCACCTCTGAGACTTTGATATAAATAATATCCATTCCACACCTCTATATCTTTACCGACTCATTCCCCCACTCATTTATGAAAAACTAAACTTACCACTATCCTTTAGCAGAGTAGAGCATGTCCAAATTCGTCATATAAAGATGAATAAAGCCCCAGGACTTAATTTAATATATTGCCACTACGGGCCGATCCCGTTATCCCCAAAGGAGCTCTTATTATAGCCACTAATCTACAACAATCCCGGAAACCAGGTAAACCTAATACAACACTGCGAACTATAGACCAATCTCATTATTTGAACAGCAGACATTAAGGAGTTTATGGCAAAAATATTAGGCTTCTCCGTGCCTTAATACTGTTTTATCCCAATCTTATACAAAAAGATCAAACTGGATTTTTCCAAGGTCGCCAAGCCAGAGATAGCACACTCGATTGCAGACTTGGTAGAAAATAGAGGATCATCGGACACAGATGTAGCTTTTTTTATTCACTGGAACGCTGAAAAAAGCTTTCGATAGAGTCAACTGGCAATACATAAAACGATTCTTGATCAAATTTTGTGGTTTTCGGTGGTTATATAATTATGATGCAAATTCACAGCCCTTATACAAAACCTTCACATCTGTTTCTCAACTCTGGCTTTCTCTCCTCCCCTTCTTACCTAAACTAACGGCACCCTCAAGGATGTCCTCTATCGCCCGCTAATTATGTGTTTTTGTGTGTCTAGCCCCTGGCTGAACAAATTAAAGAAGACCCACGTATATCTGGTCCTCCAGTTAACCAGACTAACTACAAAATAAGTCTATAATGCAGATGACATTATGTTGAATTGTTTCAAAATGCCAACAATCCTCAATTCCTAACGCTCCTAAATTATCCTCTTCTACATTTTGCTATGATAACTAAATACAAACTAACACCACAAAGTCATCTATTATTCCTATAAATACTCCTAAATCCTCAAAATGCCCATTTTTAAAAACCTTTGACTTCTAGCTAGCTGAAGAGTGAAGTCCGATTATTTAGGTATTAAAATGGTCACTTCTTCCCCTTCCCGTACAATTGATTTGAATTTATAATTCTCTTTTGTCTGATTTAGAATCGATAATCAAACGTTTAGCAACCCTTAACCTTTTTAATTTTTTCTTGGATATCAAGAAATTTCATAGCGTTTAAAATGTCCAGTGTGCAACCGAAATACAATATACATCTGGAGAGCAATATCCCTATCTTATACCTACCGCAATGAATCTTAAATTACCAAAAGTCTTTTCTCTAGCCATAATTTGGTGTGGGAAAAAAAGCCCTGAGTCCAAACTAGACCTCTTGTCCTCAGCAATAAGGATGGAGGAATACAGCCCCGCCAAATCTTTACTTGCTTACAACTAGTGCTATTAGCTTGAGCAAGAGCCTTTCACTTATGGCGCCAATCTATTCAAACATGTGGTCTCCAAATAGAATCTCATTCATCATTACACCCTATCCCTAGAGTAACAATCTGACATCCACAATACTTGGTGCCGCCTTTGCCAACCTCTACACTTAGGTCAATAACATGACTTTACTTAAACTTTGGTCTACTTACGTCATGACCTAACAATTGGATCATCCTTGCGTAAGTGAGATAAATCCTTAAATCTCTTAAAATGCTGGAAAAGATACCACTTCCATTTAAATCATGGCATAAGCAAGGGCATCGCTCGAACAATTGACCAACTTTTCAGGATGAAAACCTCGCTCTCATATAACACATATCTCTACTTCTTATTCTCTGCCGTTCGCTCATCTGTTTTATCAGTTCCTGTCAAATAAGACATTGGGATCCAAACTATAAAATGGCCAGTAAGCCTCACCCCACTTACACCTTATTTCCGACAAGCTTACTCATTGCAAAAAAAGGCTCTAAAAGGCCTTTCTATAACATACCACACAATATGGCCAAAAGAGCCCACCTTCCGAGTTCCCGACTATGTTGAAATGGTAAAAGGAGTTATCCCTCTCCAATTTCTAATGATCAATGGACAAAAGCAACAACCCATCTATTCCCTCTTTATCGAGATGCATAAACCATTAAGAACCCATGATTAAGATCCACCTACGTGGTACTTACCCCCCTCAAGGTTAGGCTAAGATTCCCTGGATCCTCATGATCCAATGTTGTAAGAGGTGCGATCAACACGGCAACCATTCAACATGTCTGGTGAGGAGACCAGACAATCAATAAAAAAAAAAAAAATTTTTTGGAATTCCAGTCTCTAATCTACTCTCAGAAATTACTAATCTCTTCCTTTACTTTGACTCCTGAACTGCGGTTTTAGATATTGTGGTTTTATGTGACTACCCATCATCCCTGCCGCACAATTCTTTTTCACACTCTTATAGCAGCCAGAACAGCTATTGCATTCAAATAATGTGAAAGAACCAAACTAACCCCCCCACTATAATTGAGGTATCAGAAGAATTAATTACAATTGTGCCTGTAATTAAGTTAATTGACCCTCCTTATGTCTGTAATTAAAAGAAAAATCTCTTTAGGAATTATGGTTATCTATCTAGTTACTGGCCATCCTACTGTAGTACAAATAAAATTCTTTTTGTTCTATCTCATAACATCATGTTTATTATAAATTATTATTCAACAAATATTATTTGTTTATGTCTCTAATATCCACGATTGTTATTATCGGTTATTCAGTTAACCTGTCCTTTTGAGACAGTACGTTCTTCTATTGTTTTTATGATATCTTTCAGTTTGTATTATTTGTCAACTGCTCAATTCTTTAATAAAAGAATGTTTAAAGAAATAGGTCTCTAGAAAATTCCATTTTTATGTTGTCCTTTTCTGATAGCCATAACTTTTTAATTTTTCTGTATTCCGAGCCGATTATGGACTTGTTTTTTACGGGATGAGTTGACATTTTTATTAGTACCATATGACGCTTTGATCACTTTTTATTAAGGATTTTGTGAGGCATTTTGAACAAAATACAGCATTTCTGGTAGTGTTTTTTATTTTAATTTTTTACAGCGGTCACCGTGCGGTATAATTCACATGCTGATTTTACTCAGCAGGTTGATATGATTACAGCGATACCTAATTTGTATTTTTTTTATGTTTTACTGCTTTTACACAATAAAAACACTTTTATTCAAAAAGGAAAACACGTTTTTGAATCGCCATTGTCTGAGAGCCATAACTTTTTTTATTTTTTCTGTGTACAGAGCTGTGTAGGGCTTGTTTTTTGCGGGATGAGTTGACGTTTTTATTGATATCATTTTTGGAGGGACAATACTTTTTTATCAGTTTTAAATCCGTTTTTTGGAAGGAAGGGTGAAGAAAATACTGCAATCCTAATAGTGTTTTTTATTTTTTGAAGCACTTTAAAAAAAAAAAAAAAGGTGTTTTATTGTGTAGAACAATATTTATGCATTGCTGTCTTCTGAGAGCCATAACTTTTTTTATTTTTCCGTATACAGAGCTGTGTAAGGACATTTTAATTGGTACAACTTTGGCGTTTATATGAGTTTTTGATCGTTTTTTATTCCATTTTATGTGCTCTGCGGGATGAACAAAAATCGCAATTCTGTGACAGTTTTTTTTTTCTCACAACGTTCACCGTATGGGTTTATTAACGTGGCAGATTTATAGGGTTAGGCACGCGGCAATATCAAATATGAGTACTTTATTTATTTTGATCTTTTTTGGGGCGATTGGCATTTGTAAAGGAGAATAGGGTGGTGTACGTGTTTTTTATTTTAGTTTTTGTGTTTTGTGTTCTACTTTTTTTTTAAACTTTTTCACATTTTTTCACTTTTCTCCAATGGGGATTTGTAAGAGCAATGGTCAGATTGCTGTTACAATGGTAGACCTGTACACAGCGTTGCTGCTGTGTACTGTTTGCCATGGTAACTGCCAATCACCATGCCCACAATGTATTGCGGGCATGGTGATGTCACTAGACTACCCGGACGCTTTCAGAAATCATCGCTGCACCGGATCGCAGGCAGAAGGAGCTCACTCCTGCTGCCTGCAGCTTTGATGTCGCGACCATGATAGGTCGCGACATCGAAGGGTTAATCACCTGCGGCCGGAGCTCACTCCGGCCGTGGGTGTTGCGTGATGAGGCCAGCAGTAATTTACCGCTGGTTCCATGTTGCGATCGTGCGGGGCTCGCCTGTAATCCTGCACGATCGCCAGGATGTATGCATACGTCCAATGTCAGGAAGGGGTTAAAAGTTGTTTACCTGAGCCTTATTTGTGGTTTTGGAGCTAGAATGTGCCTAATCTATGACCTGCAGTAGAGCAGGTTCATAAATTCAGACACATTCTACGCTACCAATGCGCGCAAAAAAATTTGTCAGTTGGGTGCCAAAATACATACATGTCGCCCTAAATGAGCGGTCACAAAGGTAAGATGAGAAACAAGAGAATGCAGTGTCCTAGAGGCCAATGGTGTTGAGCATGCTGAGGAGAAGTTGGTGATCTACAATATGAAACCCTGCAGAGAGATCCAAAAGACACAACAACGAGTTGTTGCCTTGAGATTTAGTTGGGAGGAGATAATTTGAAACTTTAGCTAAAAAATGGAGCTGGCTCTACCTGTGCTGTTTACCTCCCCACCCCCCAGAGGTTCGCCGCGGTGTCTAAATGAATGAGAAAAGGTGCTGTGCACTGTTTCTCACTCCAATTGGGACCTCTGCGGCGAGATCATGTGGTCCTGATCAGTTTACATGGCAGCTGGAAGCCTTGTGAAGGCTTCCATTTCTGCAGTATTTTATGTTTTACTACTTCCTCTGATCCTTGTACACCCTATTGCATTATTTGTACATGCAATAGGCAATAGAACCAATCACGCCCCTAGGGTGATATGTATGAACGTGGTTGCGCCAGTTATCTGGCGTCAAAAGGCTGTAGTAGAACTGTTCTATGGATGTATGAACAGGCGTACTCTAAACTTTGGCATGATAAGCGTGTCCGCAACACTTTGTAGTGCGCCAAAGATTTGAGGGCGTTCTGGGGGCATGATACACGACATTCGTAGAATTAGACACATTTATGATTCTTTGACACCAAACCTAGACACCTAATAGTTAGAACAGCCAGACCAGGTTAACCCCTTAAGGATGGAGTTTGTCTCCCACAGAGGTTTCAAA
Source organism: Phyllomedusa bahiana (assembly GCA_025379985.1). NCBI lineage: Eukaryota > Metazoa > Chordata > Amphibia > Anura > Hylidae > Phyllomedusa > Phyllomedusa bahiana. The sequence continues at coordinate 4,536 of JAODAL010008258.1, read as the reverse complement.
GATGCATGAAGAAATTCTCTGTCACTTCCCCCGGTTCATCTTATTTGCATAAGCTCCTTGCTTGACATGCTATGTTGGGCTTTCAGTGCCTAATTAGATTAGATTGCTTCTCCAACTCTACGAAGGACTTCTTATCTGATTCCCAAACAACAAGCCCTAATTACAGGCTGTTTACTTGAGATAATCAGCTTTTACTGTCTGGCAGCAGGGACACTGCACTGACACATGTGACCTTGTGTGTGACTCACTCTCTGTTTCTCATTGAACAAACAGCCAGGAGATTTGTTTACAGGTTGGTTAAAGAGGGAATGAAAATAGCCATGGAGTAATAAATTCACTTGTATCTCTTTAGGGAAACAGGAGAACCAATGCATATTTTTTGGAAAATGTCTTTATTTGTGTTCCCTACATTTTAAAGATTCTTTGTAGCGGACAACCCCTTTAAGGACCCCCCGTTTGGGGCCCCTTCCCGAACCCCGCCCTATTTTTGAAATTGAAGTGTATTTAGTAGAAAAACTTTTTGACACTTTTACCTATCCCTGTCTTCAGATTGTTTTTGGACACATTGGGCGCATTTTTTTGATGGGATTTGCCCCCGTTTCTGGGGGTTCCCCGGCCCTCCCCGGTCGAAACCCCCGTTGGACGAAAGGGGGGATGTTGGCGCAGCTTCGCCCCTTTCGATGCGCCTCAATGAAGGGGGTCAAAGGGGCGGTTGGGCGTTCTGGGGGGGGACACGGCCGTTCGAAAATCCGAGGCATGTTGACGCGCGGTCGGAAAAGTGCGGGCATTTTCAGCGTGCCCCGGGTCCGACAGGACGACTAGTTGAAATTGGTCTAAAAGAGCGGAGGAGGCGAAGTGAAGGAGATCGAATGAGAGGAACATATAGGGAAAAGCAAAAGAAATCTCGGCTTAGCTCGTGCGGCTGGAGTTTTTTTCCAAAAAAAAATCGCTTTTTTTGTGTAAAAATTTTTTAGAAAAGAGTCAAACCTTCTTTTTAAAAAAAAAAAAAAACAAAAATACTTTCCAAAAAATCTAGAACGGGAACATCAGGAAAATTGGATCGTGGAAATTCGGGAATACAGTAATTCAATTTGTAAAGGCTTCTTATTTGGTCGGAAAAAACCCGCCAATCAGCATAGGGGCAACAGTGACCCCTTAAACTATGGAGAAGTATTGACCAATCAAAAATTCAAAGGAGGCAGTTCAAAAAACAGCAAAAATGCAGAAAGAGTGATTGGGGTTGAGTAGCGGGGGGTTTGGGAATTTGGCCCCAATCAGAATGGAGCGACAGGGACCCTTTTAAAAACTAGAGATTATAACTAGAGAGGGCGAATTGATTCTAAAAAGGGGAAATTTGTTTAGCATTTGGGAAAAAACTTCGGTTTGAAAAAAGTCAAGTATGGGGTACTTCCCGTGAAGAAGTGTGCTTTTGATTATAAAATGGCTGGAGACTGGCGTTAAAGGGGCAAAGAACTCTGGGGGAAGAAGGCTGCCTACTGACGGCAGAGATGAAGCCAATCAGGACCCCGGGATTTTGTGACATCACCCACTTATAAGGGCCGGGGGCGACCTGGGGACTCTAACCCTCTCCAATGTGGGTAGGGGAATGCTGCTGTCATTTATAGCTCTTTCTAAAAAACTATTTTTATACAGGTTTTTTTGGGGGGTGTCCAGCTTGTCTCGGAGACTGCTTCCTTACGTTTTAATTTGATTTTTGGGGTTATTTGGGAAATGAAGTCCAGTGTGCGCCAAAGCAGCTGCAATTTTCTGTTAATGCTATTGCCACGTACATTGAAAATCCAAGGGTTTCTAAGCCTGTTCTGTTGTATTTATTTTTTGAAACAGATTTTTACAATCCAAAAAACCACTTATTTTTGGTTGCTCATTTCTTTTGCCATTTACATCCGGGGTTATTTTAAGGTTGTTCTGCTGTTGTGGTCACTAAAAAAAAACCTTCTTTTCACCGCCAAAAAAAACATTTTGCCTGTACTAATTCTAACCGAAGGGTTTTTACAAGTTTTTCTGTTGTTGGTCCGTAAAATACACACCATTTTAAAAATGCTATAAATGGTAATTTTTTTGGTTGCTCATTCTTTGCGCAATTTAATCCGGGGGTTTTTAAGCTTTTTCGTCGTTGTGGGGCACTAAAAGAAACCTTCTTTTTCAAACCGCCAAAAATACATTTTACCTGTAGCATAATTCAAAAACCGAAGGTTAATTACAAGTTTTTTTGTTGTTGTGTATCGTAAAATACACGCCATTTTAACATGCTACAAAGCTGGTAATTTTTGGTTGCTCAATTTTTTTGCGAAATTTACATCCAGGAGTTAATTAAGCATTGTTCTGCTGTTGTGGTCACTAAAAGAAACCTTTTTCATCGCCAAAAAATACATTTTACCTGTAGCATAATTCATAACCGAAGGATAATTACAAGTTTTTTCATTGTTGTGTATCGTAAAATACACGCCATTTTAACACGCTACAAAGCTGGTAATTTTTTGGTGCTCATTTTTTTGCGCAATTTACATCCAAGGGTTAATTAAGTTTTTTCTGCTGTTGTTAGTAAAAGAAACCTTTTTCACCGCCAAAAAAAAATTTTACCTGTAGCATAATTCATATCCGAAGGTTAATTAAGCCTGTTTTTTGCTTTTATATTCCAGTAAAATACTACAGTGGGCGACATTTTTTTTGCGAAAATTACATCCAAGGGTCAAAAAGTATTTTTCTGCAGTTGTATTATAAAAGAAACGTTCTCTTTCACCCCAAAGAAGAAATTTTGCTGAGCAAAATTATACCAATTTTTAATTAACCCTGTTTGTGTTTTAAAATTTTCAGAAAAAAACAGGGGGCGACATGTATGAATCTTGTCACGTCGGGGCGCACCTTTCCGCCGGTTTTCCGGTGAAATTTGCGCCTGATTTATGTCGGCGCTGGGGCGTGCTCATACATTTCATGTAAAGTCCGCCGCGCCTCGCCAGTGTTTGGGGCACAGTGCGGGACTTAGGCTCAGTGCGGCGCTGCGCCTATGATTCGCCGCCCGAGGTAGTGCACTCATACATGCGGGGAAAAATCCGCCGCGCCTCGCCAGTGTGTGGGGCGCAGTGCAGGACTTAGGCGCTGTGCAGAACTGCGCCGAACATGTATTCCGACTCGAGCCAGGCTGGAAAACAGCGAGAAATCATTAAAGATGTCCGTGCGGAGTATGAATAAAAAAAAAATCGCCTTTATAAAGGCGGAAAACATTCTCAGAAAAGAGCTCAAACCTCAAAAATAAAAAATACATTAAAAAAATCACTTTCCAAAAAATCTAGAACGCCGCTATATCAAGAATTAGGATATTGGAAATTGCCAGGAAATACAGTAATTCAAATGCTGAAAGCTATTCTCATTGGTCGGCAGAAACCAGCCAATCAGAATAGGAGCGACAGTGAACCACTAAAACCTAGGGAGAACTATTGACCAATCAGAATCAAAGGCGGGACAGTTCAAAATACAGTAAAAATGCAGAAAAGAGCTGATTGATGATGATTTTTTTATTCATACTCCATGCCGCACGACGCTGAGAGCCGAGATTGCATTGCGCCGATCTCTCCATAGACTACAATGGGAGAAGTAGCTCGCACTCTGATTGGCTGGGATAGCCAAGCCCCCGCTAGCTCAGCCAGTCAACTCTTTTCTTCATTTTTACTGTATTTTGAACTGTCCCGCCTTTGATTTTGATTAGTTCAAACTTCTCCATAGGTTAGAATGGATCCCTGTCGCTCCTATTCTGATTGGCCGAGATAGCCAAGCCCCCGCTAGCTCAGCCAATAAGCTCTTTTCAGCATTTTTACTGTATTTTGAACTGTCCGCCTTTGATTCTGATTGGTCAATATTTCTCCATAGGTTTAATGGTTCACTGTCGCTCCTATTCTGATTGGCTGGTTTCTGCCGACCAATGAGAATAGCTTTCAGAATTTGAATTACTGTATTTCCCGGCAATTTCCCATATCCTAATTCTTGATATTGCGCCGTTCTAGATTTTAGAAAAGTGAGTTTATTGATGTTTTGTTTATTTTTGAGGTGTGAGTTGTTTTTCTGCTGATATTTTCCGCCTTTATAAAGGCGATTTTTTTCGGAATCCTACTCCATGCTGCACGGAGCTGAGCGCCGAGATTTCTGATACGATCTTCTATGTTTTCTCGCATGTTCCGTTCTCGCTTCACTTTGCCGCCGCTGGAGCATTTAGACCAAAATAAACTAGGTCTGCCTGTCGGAGCTGCCGAGCGCTGCAATGCGCCACACTTTGCCGACTCGCGATCGTACATGCTTGGGAGTTTTCGAGCACGCCGCGTCCCGCCCCGGAACGCCTATACCGCGCCCACACCGCGCCATTGCCCGCCCTTTCATGCGGGGCGCAGCTGAAAGTGGCGAACGCTGCGCCTAACACTGCATCCCTGCGTCCGACCCGGGGGAAACGGGCCGGGAGGCGCAGGGTTAAAGCCAAAAAACAGGCGAAAAACCCGTTCATACTGTCGCCCGTGTTTTTTAAAAAAA